>JAKSZT010054437.1:1898072-1910038 GCA_026826555.1 Tolypeutes matacus | reverse complement strand
ACAAATGGCTAAAAAGCACATGAAAAAATGCTCAACATCACTTGCTAGCAGGGAAATGCAAATCAAAACTACAATGAGATACCATCTTACACCCATCAGAATGGCAGCTATTAAAAAAACAGGAGACACTAAATGTTGGAGAGGATGTGGAGGAATAGGTACCCTCATCCACTGCTGGTGGGACTGCGGTATGGTCCAACCACTGTGGAGGACAGTTTGGCATTTCCTCAGAAAACTAGCAATAGATCTTCCGTATGATCCAGCAATTCCACTGCTGGGTATATACCCAGAAGAACTGAAAACAAAAATACAAACAGATATATGCACACCAATGTTCATAGTGGCATTGTTCACCATTGCCAAAATTTGGAATCAGCCCCGGTGCCCATCAACAGACAAATGGATAAGCAAAATGTGGTACATACATAAAATGGAATATTACTCAGCTGTAAGAAGGAACAAAGTGCTAACACATGGAATAACATGGATGAATCTTGAAGACCTTATGTTGAGTGAAGCAAGCCAGGCACTGAAGGATGAACAGTATATGACCTCACTGATCTGAACTGAGGAAAGTGAGCAGTCTCTGAGAACCATTGTCTGAAATATAGGTTAACAAATGAGAGTAAGAGAAGAGTAGGCTTTGAGCCATCACCCATGTGGACATAATCTATGGTAAAGGGATAGAGTGTGGTTGCATGTTGGGGGATGGGGCAGTTGAGTGGTGGTGTTCCTGGGTTTGGTGGTGCAGCACTGGGGGGTGGGTGGATTAGGAAGGGCAGGTTCAAATCCCCAGGGCATGTAACTGTGAATCTTGACATTCCATGGGTTGGGAGAGGGGGCTATCATGGGCCCTGGGGGTCTTGGGAGAAGGGAACAGTCAAGACCTAATGGATTGTTTGGTGGTCATGGGGAAGGTTTTTCATTACCTTACAGTAATGGACACAGGACATGATAAATATCATCAAAATTATTAACTGTATCATCTAAATTGTAAACTATACTGTAAATCACTGTCAATGTTTAGTTGCTATATTTTGCTATCTGCATAACAGTTATAACAATGCCAACAACCAAAAAAAAAGGTGGAGGAGTTAATATGGGGTGGGGAAGGGGGGGTGGTTTGGTATCTGGGAGTCTCCGGCTCTCCGTGTGTGACTTTGCTGTGACCTAAACTTCTTTGAAAATTAAATGAAAAATTGGGAGTCAATGGGGATTGAGAGGAGGAAGGTTTCATGGCACACCAGACATCCGATAACACAGTGATAAAGGGAAGGAAAAAAGGGAAAAAAGAAAAGAGAAAGGGAAAAAAGTGAATATATATATTTATATATATATTTTAAAGGCATTCCCTTTGTGTTTTTGCCCATTTTTTGAATGTCCCAATCCACTAATTATATTTTATTTTGTTTTGTTCTTTGTTTGATTATTTGTTTTTTTTTCCTTCTCTCTTTTTTTTCCCCCTGAGTTTCCTTATGTCTCTTGCATGTAAGCTTATCACACTTGTTTCTTTTTCCTACTAATGGTATTTGATTATTGTATGGTCTAAATGTTCATGGAGGATTTGGATCACGGAAGGGTTACAATGGGTACTGCGGGGGATTATTGGAGGGGGTGTCTGGGAGGGGTTTCATGGGGATTGTTTCATCAGAATATATATGAAAGATATACAAAATCATTCAAAGGATCGGGGGATGGGGCAGGGTCACCATGGGTGTATAATCACACAATAAATGAGGGAATCTGAATTCCTAGCCTGGAGAGCTCTGCCACAGTCTCCAATGGAGCAGCAATAGTCCTCTGAGTGTAGGGACAGTGCCTGTCAAAATAGGATGACCCACTGATGTGGTTTTTTTTTATTGATGACTACCCTTGTGAGTCTTTGCTCTTGTAAATGAGACTTAGCCTGCAGTTGTGGGGTGCCTAAGGGTTGCCACCTGAGAGCCTCCTTGTTGCTCAAATGTGGCCTCTCTCTAAGCCAAACTCAGCATATGAGTGCATTACCTTCCCCTCAATGTGGGACATGACTCCCGGGGATGAGCCTCCCTGGCAACGAGGGATTAATACCAAGTGCCAACTGGCAACACAACTAGAAAAAGACCTTGAATAAAAGGGGGAAATGGTAAAGACAAATGAGTTCAAGTGGCTAAGAGACTTCAAAGAGTGTCGGGATGTCATCCCGGAGGTAACTCTTATGCACACCTCAGTAGGTGCTCATAGAACATCTAAGTGCCTATCACCCCACTCATTGGGGTTCTTGAGAGCTCCGGAGACACCCTTGTCCTACATAAGGGGGGATAGCCCCAGAGACTGATGCGTTATCAGTGGGTTCTATTTTGTAATCTGTGCTCCTGAGAGTGACAGAATTAGACTCAAATAAGTCCTCCCTGCACATGGTTCACCAGTCCCTTCTATTCAAACCTATATGTGATGCTGGAGTTTTTAGGTATACTTCCAGAGACTGGAGACTCCTGCCTACCTATGTGCCAGGTGTGCATGAAATCTCAGTGGAGCTGCAACTCCTACCCTACAGCTCAATGGACTCATCCAAGTCACCTGGTGAGGAGACAACGATGGGCAACGGCCATCCCAGGGAATGGAGAGGGCCTGCATCCACCCACCATATCCATGGGATATAAGCCCTCTCTCACTTGGAGTTGGAGTGGACATCACCCTCCCAGTCCCCTCAGGATTGGGGGAAGAACTATGGACTATAGTGGACTTGATGGTATTCTCTTGTTCACATATGGTGATTCTAGCAATGCAAGAAATTATAACAATGAGGTGGAGCCAGTGGCCACTTGACACTTTTGGGGTAGGGAGGGGATGAGCAGTTGAAATACAGGGCTTCTTTGGGAGTTGGAGGTTGTCCTGAGTACTGTTGTGGCAACAGATGTAGGCCATTTTAAATCAGCACACACCACTCAGAACTGAGTGGGAGAGAGTTGTGGTCTACAGTGTTAACTGTGGTCTATGGTTGGTGGCAAGGCTCCAGGATGTGTAAGTTCATTGAGGGTGGTGGGCCACACTGTGGGATATGTTTGTGTTGGATGTGGTGGGAGGTGTGGGAGGTGGGGAACATGGGAATCCCAGTGGGTTCCGTGTAATATTTTGGGTAATCTAAGCACCTCTGAAAATATATGTGTATATATATATAAATAACATTTTTGTAAGCAAATACACATATATGCATATATATTTATATATCATTTTTTAAATGTTAAAAAAAAAATTGTATATTCCCTTAAAAAAAAAAAAAAAGAAAAAAAAATCCCTCTGTACCAGGGAGGCTCATCCCAGGAAGTCATTTCACACACCTGGAGGAAGGTAGCGTGTTTATAGGCTGATTTTATCTTAGAGAAAGGCCAAATTTGTGCATGAGGGATGTTTTCAGGAGGTATGTCTTATGCAATATATAATACTAGGCTAAGTATCAATTTCAAAAGAACAAGGTTCATATATTCAACCATCAATATCAAAGCCTGCTCTAGTGGTCTGTCCCCCCTTTTTAGGCAGTGTCCATGTCCTCAAGGGATCCTTGGCACTCTTTGAGAGAATGTAGCAAGACTTCCTAGAATGGAAATTCAATATTCTTTGGGTTATTGTTTGGGTCTTCACTCACTGAGACAATGTCCCACAACCACTTGAACATATTTATACGTTATAAAGGGGTGCCACAAGAGCACCCCTTCTGACACATCCACCCGTCATTGACACCCCATCCAGTGATCTTCCCCTGCTAGAGTTGTGACCCTTTTGCAATACAGAACTTCCACAAAAACAAAAACAAAAGTAAACAGATAAAAATAATAAGGAAATGAAACAATAGTTTTTAATATGACAAATAAAAGACAAAAATAAAAATTGAAAGTAAATTTTTAAAAATTTGTGCGTGTCTTTCATCACCATAAGTTTTGTTGTCTTGTACGTACAGTGAAATCTTCTTCCATATGTTCCCCCAGTGTCTAATTTTTTCGCTTTATCTTCAAGAAGATTTAGTTTACAGAAAAGTCACAGAGAAAATATAGGGAATTCCCTATACCGAATGTCCTGACCCTCTTGCACTCTCCCCTATTAATCACATTTTGCTTGTGTATGGTACATTTATTACAACTGATGTAGAAATATTAAAGAATTATTACTAACCATTGTCAATCATTTACATTTTGCACAATACATTTTTATAAGTTTTGACAAAATTTAAAATGGCCTGTATCCACATTGCAAGATTATGCAGAACAATGCCAATTCCTTAAAATTGACTTCCCCTTCCCTTGGACATATGGTTATCAATAAGTTTCATTTTTTTAAGAATAAGGTTCATAGTTACATGCAATAATATTGAGGGATTGATTTATTGGTGAGTTTTCTATTAGGTACTGCTTATGTTCTTGAGAGATTCTTTCCCTTCTAATTTAGAATATAGTGGGACTCCCCAGGGAGGGAGTTTAATATTTCTTGTTTATTGTGTGGGTGCTCATCCAAAGAGATAACACTCTATGACAAGATGAGCACTTTCATATTCCATAAAAGCATGCCTCAGGTGCACCGTATCCTGCCTCCTCCCACCTCCAATGACTTGCACCAGTAATCCTCCCTGACCATATTTGCCAAAAGAACATTCCCACCATTGTAGTTTTTGCCACAGACCGTCAAATCCTCAGAGTTTATCTGCTTCTTCCTCCAACTCCTCCCCCATTTCCATGGAAAGTCCAACCAACACCCACACCCAAACCCCCTCACATCTCTTCACCATTGTATCCAATCACACCACTGAACCACTATCACCCCCATTCATTCCCCACCACCCCCTTCACCTTATCAAAGATTTTGCCAATATTGCACTTTGGCTATTGCTGTCTCCATATAAACTATCCTTGAGACTCTGGCTCTGCGAGTCTGATCAATTTGCTTAGGTCATGTCAGTTAGATCATCTAAAATTTGTGCCTCCGTGACTGGCTTACTTCACTCAACATAAGGTCTTCAAGATTCATCCATATGGTCCCATGTGTTAATAATGCATTACTTCTTACAGCTGAGCATTATCCCTTTATATGTATATACTACAATTTGCTTACCCATTCACCTGTTGATGGTCACTTTGGTTGCTTCCAACTTTTAGCAATAATGAATAATGCCACTATGAACTTTGGTGTGCATTTATCTGTTCATGCCCCTGCTTTCAATTCTTCGGTTTATATATCCATAAATGAGATTTCTAAATCATATGGTAGTTCTATATAGCTTCCCCTAAGGAACCATCAAATTGTTTTCCACAGTAACTGCACCATTCTAAATTCCCAAATTCCCACCTGCAGTGGTTGTGGGTTTCCTTTCCTCCACAACTTCTCCAACACTTGTAGTTCTGTTTTTTTTTTACATAACTGCTAGTCTAATGGGTGAATGATGATATCTCATTGTTGTTTTGATTTGCATTTCCCTAATAGCTAGTGATGTTAAGCATCTTTTCATGTGCTTTTTAGCCATTTGTATTTCATCTATGGAGTAGTGTGTATTCAAATTTCTTGCCCATGGATTGTTTGTCTTTTTATTTTTGAGATGTAGGATTTCTTTATATATGCTGGATATTGGGCTTTTATTGGATAAATGGTTACTAAATATTTTTTCACATTGAGTGGGCTACCTTTTCACTTTACTGACAATCTCTTTTTTTTTTCACTTTTTATTTATTTATTTGACAAACTCTTTTGAAGCACAAAAGTTTTAATTTTGAGGAGTTCCCATTTATCTACTTTATCCTTTGTTGCTTGTGCTTTGGGTTTAAAGTTTATGAAACCATTTCCTACTACATG
This sequence comes from Tolypeutes matacus, assembly GCA_026826555.1. Classification (NCBI taxonomy): domain Eukaryota; kingdom Metazoa; phylum Chordata; class Mammalia; order Cingulata; family Chlamyphoridae; genus Tolypeutes; species Tolypeutes matacus. Next base: position 1,904,224 of record JAKSZT010054437.1, on the reverse strand, counting down.
ATTTTGTAGATGCTTCCCTTCATTACCTTCCAGGAGCTTTATGGGCTTGGCTCTTATATTTAGTTTTTTTATACATCTTGAGTTAATTTTTTGTATAGGGCATGAGATGTTGATCCTCTGTCATCCTTTTGGAAATGCATATTTAGTTCTCCCAATTCCATTTGTTGAACAGGTCATTCTGTCCCAGTTGAGAGGGCTTCGTAGCTTTATTAATTAGGAGTTGACCATATATTTGAGGATCTATATCAAAACTCTCAATTTAGTTCAATTAGTGAGTATGTCTGCCTTGTGCAAGTACCATGTAGTTTGTTATTATTTTAGGCCAGTAAAAAAGAACTTATTTGGGAAATGGGGGAAAGAATATAGCTTGCTGAGAAATGGGTGAAAAAGACAGAAATATACACCAAGGTTTTATTGTGACTTCCTCTAGGCAGAGAGAACTCAATACCATATAGTTTTGACTACTATAGTTTTGTAGTATGCTTTCAAGTTAGTTAGCATGTCTCCTTTCCATTTGTTCTATCATTCATGGTTCTTCAGGCTTAAACTGATCATCCCAGGCAGTTTGGTGACTTTGCAATCAGTACAGAGGGAAATGATGCAGCACCTGAATGTTATGCTCATAGCAAAGGCCAAAATGGCAAATAGATGTTAAATTTTAACTTCTTAGGAAGCACAAAGAAATTAAATGAAAAATATATTCAGAAAGAAATGAGAATGGACTCAATATGGTACAACCAATAAAAGGAAATAAATATGAAATAAGCCTTGATGGAAGAATTGAGATTCAAAAGAGTTAATAGACTAAATTTGAAAATGGCAGAATAAAGGCTGCATTATCAGTAGTTACTTAGAATGTAAATAAATGGATTAAATTCTCCAGATAAAAGGCAGATATTAGCAGAGTGACATTAAAAAGGAGAAAATAACTATGTGCTCTTTATAAGAGACTCACCTTAATTTCAAAATTCAAAGATATAAACAGGTTGAAAGTGAAAGGATATATATATATATATATATATATATATATATATAATACCATGTAAAAAGAATTGAAAAGTGAGCTAGGGTACATATAGTAATATCACATAAATTATGCTTTAAATAAAAAAACATAACAAGGGAAAAAGAAAGTTATTATATACTGATAAAGGACTACATTCAAGAAGAAGTAATAACAATTATAAATATAGATACACCTAACTACAGAGCATCAAAATATCTGAACTGAATATTGGCTGATTTGAAAAATAAATAAGCAATTTCATATTAATAGTAGGAGATTTTAATACCTCACTTTTGATAAAGGATAGAATATTTAAGCAGAAGATCACAAGGAAATAGAAAAATTAAACAATACTGTAAAGTAACTAGACCTAAAAGGCATATAGAAAACATTTCACCCAGCAGCAGCAGAATATACATTCTTCTATACTGTTCATGAATCATTTTCCAGAAGAGATCATATGTTATCACACAAAACAAATTATATATATATAAAATTGTATATAATATATATTTACAATTTGTCTTCTCCAATCAAAGTTGAATGATGCTATAAATCTGTAATGGATAGAGAAATGGAAAAGGCACAAATTAAATATTAGTGCTTTAAAATAGCCAATATTGTAAGGGAAATTAGGAAATATGTTTAAATGAATAAAAATAAAACATTTTGTGATGAGGCAAAGGCAGTGTTGAGAGAAACCTTTATAATTTTAAATGCTTACATTTAAAAGAAGAAAGATCCTAAATAACAGACTTAACCAAGAAACTGTAAGACCAAGAAGATTAACAGCAAAAGAAACACAAAAAATAATCAAAGGAAAGAAACAATATAGACTATATCAGAAATAAATTAGAAAGAGAATATAAAAAGAATCTAGAGAATCAACAAAAGCAAAAGTTGGTTCTTAGAAAAGTTCAATAAATTAACAAAACTTTAGGTATACTGACAATGAAAAAAGAGAGACACAACTAAAACCAGAATGAAATGGGGGGCCATTACCATTGTCCCCACAGAAATAAAAAGATGTACAAGAGGATATTATGGGGTGGCTTCTGGGAAGATGACATTGAAGTAGTTAGGCAGAGCTCAAGTGTTCCACAAAACAACAACAACAACAACAACAAAACAATGAAGAAAGGGCAAAAACCTATCCAAGAGAGCAGCTTTGGGGATCTGTAGAACAGGAAAGTGTTGCACTTCATCCAGGAGGGAGCAAGACAAATGAAGAAGCCAAAGGAAAACCATGAGCTACTCTCATCTGTGGCTGGAAATGATACATATGCCCCATCCCCAAGGCAAATAGACTTGGTAAAAACCCTTACTCACTGCAGCCAACTGAGTGTCAGGGAGCATTTCCTGTGAGGAAGAAGAGTGGAGAGTGGTTTCTTTTCAGTGATTTTGGCCATCTGAGAACCCTTTGAATCTCAAAAGAAAAGACCCAAACCATCACTGAGGTGGCCAAGGGAGAGGGAAGGGGGATTTTATCAGGCAGGTTGTCACACCCAGCTGCCCTGTGAGATTGAATAACTAGGTCAGTTACTTAACCAGCCAGCTCCAGCAAACTGTTAGAAGCAAACATGCCTGAGAAAATGGGAGCAGGAAGACCCAGATAAGCTTTCAAAAGCCTACTTAACCTGTGGAGCCCCTGTAGATCAGTGGAGGAATTCCTGCCTTGCATATATGAAGTCCCTTGTTTGATTCCTGAGACCTCCTAAGAGAAGGGAATCAACTGGGTTATCAGACACTCAGCTGGTATCTTATTTTAGGTCTTCTTGCATCTGTTATTTTTAATTTTTTATTGATTCCTTTTTTTTTCTTATTCTTTGTTTTATTCATTATTACCAGAGGCATCACTTGTGGAGAGCTGATGGAGTTTCAATTAAAGGCCATGACAACTGACAAAAAGCAGGCCACCTTAGTAGGTAAGAGACAGGTGTCTCTAGTCTCAAGACACTGAGATAAGCTCTGATAGGAGCCTGATGGAGAAACATCCTGAGCTTCAAAGAGAGTGTCTGGTATATGTCAGATAAAGATTTACAAGGTCTGCTACATGCAGAAATGTAAAGAAAACTGAACTATTAACCCTTAAAACGTGCTGACTTTAGTAAAGTGTAAACTGTCATGTATCTATTACCCTTGCACATGTGCACACGAATTTTCTTTGTTCTAAAGCTAAATAAAAGCCACAGTATTTTATAAAGCAACACCCTCCTCTTTTTGGATGGAGAGTACCCTGAGCCCAGCAATCTCTTCTCTTTGTCTCATTTTTTCTCATCCGCAGCAGCATTTTCATGTACCCAGTTCCTGAACAGCAATATTTGGTGCCCAACGTGGGACCCAGAAAATGCTATTTTTCTTTCAGTCAGTGCACAGTGGACCAAGGAGGTCCTGATGACCTTTAAAAAGCAGTTTTTTAAAAAAAGAAAACAGGAAGGTAAGTTACATCTTCGGGATCATCAGGGCTATGGGGAATCAGCAGTCGAACTTTGAAGTGTACTCCAGAGTGTTAAAAACTATTAAAAATCACTGGTGTAACTATTAAATCCTCAGCTTTTGCGGAACTTTTTTCTCTCTTACAGAAACATTGTTAATGGTATCAGCCACAAGGGCAGAATATTTTAAACCTGAAACAAAGGAAGTTAGTAATGAAAGCTTTAAAAACAGCTAATCAAAAGGGAGAGATAATTCCCCTTCAAGTAAAATCTTTGTGTAGTCTTATTTCTGTTGATCTTGAAGAATTACAATCAGATGAAAATGAAGATACTAAACAGGATACTGCTATTGCTGGACCAATAGCAGAATAAGCTGATGTTGATTCTAATGAAAATATATATGAAAAAATTAATGAGCAGTTAAAAGCAGATAAACTTATGTCTAATAAAAGGGAAGAAAAGGAAAAGGCAGTTTATGGAACATTTCCAGCGGTCTTTATGCCATCCACTCCAAAAGATGATTTATTGTCTTTTGAACCCACATTTGAGCTTCCTAAGGTATCTACTGGTCCATTTTTTACAACTTTTGATGACCCTCCAAAAGTTTCTGTTTTTGTCCCAGCACCATCCTCTTCAATTATAAAAAGCATAGCACAGGGAAGAAGAGAAGAGATACAGAGGCTATGCAACATTTTTCTGCTTTTCCAGTAACAGTAACTCAAATTCCAGTAGATGCTCAAAATGCCCAAGGGGGTGTAAAATTTGAGCATGCTCATATTCCTTTTAAAACTATCAAAGAATTAAAACAAGCACGTCCTCAATATGGTGTAAATTCTCCTTATACTCAAGGATTGGTTGAAGGAATGGCACAAGCAGACAGATTAATACCCTGGGATGGGGATTTGTTAGCTTGAGCTGTTCTTAATTCAGCAGAATTTTTACAATTTAAAACTTGGTGGGCTGATGAAGCTAATATTGTAGCATGATAAAATCAACAGCAAAATCCACCAGTGCCTATTACCGCTTAACAAATATTAGGAATAGGTCAATGGTTGTGTTGTTTAATGATTCCTATGGAATTGTAAAGGATTGGGCCCTTATATGAATACTGAAGCCTATTAAAAACACAAGCATATCTTGATTCATTAATAATTCAACCATAACCACTAATGACAATAAACCATATTTCTGGAACTTTGGTAATACAGCATTTACTAACAGCTCAATAAATTTGAAAAATCAGGGAAGATATATCCCACAACAATGGGACACTAAACTTAACAAAACTCAAATTTATTTGTGGAAATTATTTTGGTGAACTGGACCAATTTTTGAACAGCAAGGCAGTAAAACTAATATGACCAGTTTAAGAAGGAAATCAACTCAATTTCTTATAGTATGTGTACAAGATCCTATAGTTTTATCACTGGAAAAGTAATTTTTGGTGAAAGGAATGTTAGCTGCTCCAATTGCTCTTCATTTACATGTCTTAATAATTCATATTTGCAGGAAAATCAAACTCTTTTTATAGCAAGAAGAAGAAAAGGAGTATGGTTACCAGTTTGGATGACCAGACATTGGCAGCAGTCTCCAGAATCCCAGTTGCTGTGGTATTTCCTTGACCATTATTTAAAAAGAACTAAAAGACTGATTGGACTTTTAATAGCAGGAATTTTGCAACTGATTGGCATCATAACTGCTGCAGCCATCACTGGCACAGCCCTACATCAAGGAGACCAGACTCAACAATATGTTAAGAACTGGCATAAAAATGCAAGTGAGATGTGGCATAGCCAGTCTCACATTGATATGCAACTGAATAATCATATGAATGATCTTGAAACAACTATTATACATTTGGGCAATCAAATCTGTAATTTAAACTTGTTAAGAACTTTTAAATGTGATTGGAATGAAAGTTCTTTTTGTATTACTCCTTTGCCTTATAATAATAGTGGACATGATTTGGATGAAGTAAGATATTATTTGATTGGATATAAGCATAATATTTCTTTAGATATTTTAGAATTGCAAAAGAAAGCATTGAGCATGTCTCAAAATGAATTGAAAGAAAACCCCGGTGCAGAATTTTGGAATGAATTCTCTGGAAATTTAAATACTCTCACTCTGTTTCACTGGTGGAAATCAAAAAACAGTTCAAATATCATTTTAGATTGGACTAGGAATTAGTGTTATATGCATTTTCATTGTTTGTATTTCCAAGGGTAGAATAATGACATATATTCATAGAAAAAATGAAAAATTAGATCAGATAAATCCATTTATGTTAAGAAACTTATCCATGAAAAACTAATTTTACATTATTTAGTAGAAAGCAGTATACTAATAACCCCTTGGTTTTAATAGTAGTTATCTACACAAAAATATTCACTTAAGAAACCTGAAGAAGTATAAATATAAATGAAATTGCCTTCCATGTAAGGGTTCAAAGGCTTTACTGGTGTCCAATGACGGGTAAGATTCTCAGAGGAGGATAACCTAAGACAGGCACAGTCACAAGAGCCTATGGAAGAAGACAAGTGTGACAGGAGGTCACCTTGTATCAGCTTGTATAATGGTTCCTATGACCTTCACAGAAAAAAATTAAAAGTAGAAAAGGGGGAAATGATGGAGTTCAAATAAAGGCCATGACAACTGACAGAAAGCAGGCTGCCTTGAAATGTAGGAGACAGGCGCCTCTAGTCTCAAGA
>JAKSZT010054437.1:1871709-1888072 GCA_026826555.1 Tolypeutes matacus | reverse complement strand
GAACACTGTTCACTACCTATTCTAGTATCACACTTTAAATATAAAAAACTTCATAGTGAAAAATGTACTATTTCATCCTTGGTGGTTAATTTCCTGACCTCTCAGCTACAGATTAATTATTTCTGTAAAAATATCTTCTCTTTTACCCCATCATCAATTGGAGTATCAAGAAAGAATACCAAAAAATGATGTTCAACATTATGTGGCTTCTAAGAGAGAACTCTCTGGCACAAACTTAATATGGATACACTAGTCCACAGAACATGCCAAGCAATTTTCCTTCTAAATTGGTCCCAGGGATGATGGAATGGTACCTTATCAGCTCTCGTCAATATTACAGGTGTCTTGGCATTGCCAGGGGGAATGGCAAGGAATTCTCTTCCTCTGTGTTCACTTTAGCTTTCTGGTAAACGTGTGAGACGTAATTTCCAGGTGAACTTTCCATTTTTACCAGGATCTGATCCAGAGTTTTTGACTGATTTATCTCTGAACAGAAGAAAAATGCATGCAGGAAAAATTAAACATAAATTATCTTAAAGGAAGCTGATACTAGATGGTAGAAATTTCAGGCCCCAAAATGGTTTATGTATTTTATTTGTGAGAAAAACTAAAGGCTGACAAACTCCTAGAAAGATAATGATGAATGGTGATAGAAAAAATATTGTTCTCAAAGTTAGACAGTTTTAGCTGATCTCAAAAGATGGGGAGATTTTTAGAATAACAATATATATCATTTAGGACTTACTTTACAATGCCAGGATGGCAGAAAGGCAAATGTAGAACTGATTGAATCAGTAACTTACATATAATGAAAATATAATTTTGGAATAAATTTGATTTATATAATCACTTAAAAATATATCTCCTAAAAATTAAGAGTGGTATGTGTTCTATGATATTATACTGCAGTAAAGTGGTCTAAACTTTTAATTTCTGATCTGGTGTTTTTATTAGATAATATTATATATAAAAGCACTGTAAATGATGCATTAAATCTATATCATTGCTTATTATATGCCTAGCAGTTTGGTTTTTTAAAAAATTATATATAAGGAGGAAAATAGTGTTAAAAGCATGATTTCTGGACTCAGCCAATCCTGGTAGAATCAGCAGGCCAACTTTTAATGGCATGACTGCATTTTACTTAATTTTCTGTGCTTTTTCTCATCTAAAAAATTGTGTACAATAGTAATATATATGATAAATGTTTTCCTCTGTATAAATGTTAATAAAGGGAATTACTTATAAAGGTATCAATTTCATTCAAATTACGAAATATATATAGGTTTCTGTTATAATACCCAAATGATGATTTGTATATATATATATATAAAATTACAGGAAATAATTCTTTCTCCCATACTTTGTGAACTATTTTTTTCATTATCAATTGTTAGAGTCTCTATTTTTTTAAAAAAATTCCAAATCATTCTTAGAAACCAAAACAGCTTTGAAGTCATTTATGCCAGTATCACCTTTGATTTCTCAACACTTTACAAGAGTTAAATGCTATGGGAATTAGGAATAACTCAAATGTGACTTACTTCATCCTTCTGGGATTGAAAGATTGAAGAGATCTGGGAGTCCTCTATGTCTTTTCTGATCTACCTGATTATGCATTCCAGGAATGAAGGCATGATACTGATATTTGCCTGAGTGTCTCTAGCTACACACTCCCAAGTACTTTTTCCTGAGTCACCTGCCATTCCTTGACCCATTTACTCAATGGTCATCACACCTAAGAACTAAGAGAACTTACTGACTTCCAACAAGTTTATTTGATTCATGAGCTGCTTCACATAGATGTGTTTTTTTTTTCTTGGCTCTCACTGAATTTTCCCTCCTCTCTTCAATGACCTATGAAAGCTATATAGATACCTGCAATCCACTTCATTAACCAGTGCTTATGTCCAAGAGACTGTGCCGCATCCTCATCACTGGGCCCTACATGACTGGCTTTATTGACTCCTTGGTCAATGTTCTTTGCATGAACAGCTTGCATTTCTGCAAATGCAATGAAATCTATCACTTTTTCTGTGACTTATCCCCAATTTTAGTCCAGTCCTGCACTGATACTTTTGACACTGAAATTATGATAATTTTTCCCACTGGCTCAAAAGTAATGGTTTCCATTATCACAATCTCCTTGTCCTACCGGTCCATTCTGTCTTCTATCCTGAAAATTAATTCTAATTCAAGAAAGCACAAAACCTTCTATACTTTGTGCCTCCCACCTCTTGGGAGTCAACATTTTTTGTGGCACCAAGAATTTTATTTATTTTAAACCAAAGAAGTCCAACTCCTTGGAAGTGGATCAAGTGGCCTCAGTGTTTTATGCTAATCCACTCATTTAAAGACTTAGGAACAGAGATGAAAAGTGCTCTCATTAGAGTCATAAAGAAGAGATAGATCTCCAGGCAATTGAAATGTCAATGATGTTGAATATTGAGCTCATCTTTTCTTGCTTTACTACTTGGTTATTTGGTCTCTGTTTAAAAACAGTAGTGTCCTTTAATTAATTTGCATTTCTGTTCTTGACTACACTTGCTCTGGAACGTTTCCAAGGATATGTTTTAAGAAATTAACATAGTACTTGGGAGCCAAGAAATGTGTGTTAAACCTGTGGTTTAAAAATATGTTTTTCTAAATAAATTAGTTTGTAAATAACTCTATGGATAATTTTAAATGTACATAGATATCATAAAGGATAAATCAGATGTTGAATTTAAAAATTCAACAAAGAAAATTTTGTAAAAAATTTTACGCAGTACTACTAAATTTTGGCCACTATCATCATAACACTTATATTCTTGCAAAATTTTGAATACCCAATGCCTTTAATATTAAAGGCATAATAATAACTGTTCTTTTAAGCTTATCTTATTCATAAACAAGCAAACAGAATAAAAAACCAGAATTCTCATACTTGCTTTAGAACAAAGTAAAATATTGTGATAGAATTAAGTTACAGAAAATAGTATGTGTGAACATTGAAGAAAATTTGTAAAATATCGAAAAATTTTAAAGAACATAGAAGTAGCCAATCCATTTCTGATAGTTTTATTCTTGATCTTCTAGACTAATATATGTGCATGTATATATTACATATTTATATAAAATTTTCTTATTTTCTTTTTGGCATTTGCAACCTTTGATTTGCACTCATTCCTAAATTATCTGGTAAATCCTTTATTTAAATTTGTGAAATGAATGTTTTTGTGATCCATAAGTGAAATCAAGAATCAATCTTGCAAAGCTTTAACCCCTGAACTTTTGTAAATACATGTGGCTAGTATTAGTATGCAGTAATATCTCTTTTGTGTCTACCTGTTAATCATTTGAAAATCCTACCATTCTGCGATGTGTCAACAAAATTCAGTAATTAGCATTTCTTAATTTCAGTATGATTTAAAAAATATTTCATTTCTTCTGATTTCTACAAGTTTATTATAGTCTTTAGAAAGAAAACTATCCAGTTAATTTCTATGCTCATTAAAAATAAATAAATAAATATAATGTGTAAACCTATGAATGGATAATGAATACAAATTTTGTGACTTCCCATAAATTTTAATCAGATAGTTGACAAAATTTCCATTAAAAAATTCATCTATATTATCTGGAATTGCAATTTTAATATTCTCTGGTCTTCAATATGTATTAAAATATAGTGTTTTCTTCATTTTCCAATTATTTTATTTTTATTAAAACTCTTGAAATATTACTATTTTTTGCATTCAAGTGATTTGTATTCTTTTAACTTATATTAAGATTTTCTTTGTAGAATTATATATGGTTATTTTCCAAAATTATTTTTGAGTAATTAACATAATATTCAATGTTTTTTTTTAAATTTTTTTTTTTTTTTAAGATTTTATTTATTTATTCATTTATCCCCCCCTTGCTGCTTGTGCTCTCTGGGTCAGCTAACCACGCCGTGCGGGCAGGCTTGCCTTCACCAGGAGGCCCCGGGAACCAAACCGGGGCCTCCCATATGGTAAACGGGAGCCCTACTGATTGAGCCACAGCCGCTTCCCTCAATGTTTATTTTATGTTTAAATGTTTAACAACCTTTCATCAGTTCATCACTGTTCACAAATTTTTTCAAATAATTAAAATGTGCATTAATTTCCTTTAAATCTTGAATTTTTAGGCACATTTTAACCTATCATGTATAATATCCATATATTGTATTGATTTTTTTCTCTGAACTTCATGCTGTTTAGTTTCTTTATGTATTGTATTCCTCTTTCTTTTGCTTGAAATGAGAGATAGCTTGTAAAAGCATTTATTTTTAATAATATAATTTTTTATTATTCTCTCATCTTGTACATGCACTGTGTCTTTCTTAAATTTATGAGCTCATTACTCTTCTGGTTATTTTAATGACAATGATGGCCTTGTTTTCATTTCTGTACATTGCTACTATTTAGAAAATGTATCTTTTTTCTTGGTGTTGACATTGATGACCAACAGATTCTGTAATAGTTCAGACAATAAGTTCAGGGTATGCTTATGTGTTTTTTTTCCACCGACCAAAATTAAGGTTGAATTTATCTTCACTGACGTGGGAACAGAACATTTAAAGTCACTGGAGTCCACAGTGCAAAACGGGTGAAGAATACAGAAATGAACAAAGCAAACAGCTGCAAAGGCTGTTCTGGCTCCATGAGGCCCCAGAGCCCAGCTGTGACAGGAACTGTGGACGCTCAGAAATAAAAAGGAGAGCTTACCCTTGGACGTGTGGATGCTGGACAGCAATGAAAACAAACCAGAAACCAAAAGGAAACCGTGATTTTTTTTTTTCCAACCCAACCGTTAGATTCTCTTGTAAGATTCTACTTGTTTGGTACACAGATTCCAAAAACACTGCATGACCGGCACAAGGGCCAACAGAAACTGTCCTTGCTGTGGCAGATGATTTGATCCCAAGCCCCTTACTGCGACTGGGGCCTGCTCCCAGAGCCAGCAACTCTCTAGGCCTTGGGGTGCTTGCATAGTTGGAGTAGAGTTGCTGCAGTGAAACTTTTGAGTTTTTCCAACTGACAGCGAGTGGGTTTTTTTTTTGTGTGTGTGTTTGTTTTTTTTGGTTCAGAATCTCTCTTTTTTTTTATTTTTTTTAATTGTGGGTAAAAATCAAAATTTTCACAATACATACCAACATTTGCAAAATGATATATAAATATATATGCATATATGTGCATTTCCTTACAAAAATGTCATTTATGTATATATATAAAAATATTTTAAGAGGTGCTTAGATACCCAAAATGAGGGTGGTGGGCCACACTTGTGGGAGATGTTTGTGTGGGATGTGGTGGGAGGTGTGGGAGGTGGGCAACATGGGAATCCCAGTGGGTCCTGTGTGATATTTGGGTATCTAAGCGAGTGGGTTTTTTGTGACCATGTTAAACAAATAACCAGAGAGGTTTCTAGGAACCATTTTTATAATGTCTACCCAGGTTAGGAATTTAAAACCGTGTTTATATTAATAGACTATTTACACGTGTTCCTTTGTTGATCTTGTTTTTAAAAGAAACAAAAAACAAACTCTTATACTTCTGCATAATAGAATAAGGCAAAACCCAAAGCTTTGTACATGATTATTAATCATTTCTCTGTATATATCTGTAACTTAGGTTCCAAGTACCTAGGTCGCCTGGGGTGGCCTGAGTGGAGCCTCACAGTGCCCTGGACAAAGTAACCCTTTTTTTTTCACCATAAATAAGACAAAGAAACCCTGGGGCTCTTTGAGAGGGATCTGAGGCCTTCAACTGCAAATTCACCTAAAGACCTTTCCCGGGCCCCCAGAGCTACTCGACCTGCCCAAAGGGTCTGCCAGGTGGCCCATGGGCAGGAAGTTCCTGTGATGGGCAGAGGGTCCGAATGGGTGGGTGACAGGATGGGCGGTACCTGTGATGTTGAAGATAGGCGGAGCAGATCCTGCGGGCAGTGGAATCCAGCAACCAGGCCTGGGGAGGGGGGCCGGCTAAACAGGTCCAGCTTTGCACCCACCTCCAGCTTGTAGGGGTCCAGCTGCAACTGCTTGACCTTCTGCTGGTGGTGGTGGAGCTGCTAAGCTATCTGCACGTGGACCGTGCACCACTTCCCTAGCTTCCTGGCTGATGTCGGGTACGGGTCTGGCATCCCAGCAGCTTCTGCAGGAGACTGTGAACGGCACAGGGCCTGCCAGTCATCTCGACTGGGTTTGACATCTTGGGCTGGAATGCGCCCTGCAAGGACCGGAAGATCCCTGTGGGAGCAGGCCGGCCATCCCTGGGATGGCAGGAGGGTAGGACGGGAAGAAGTAGGAATGTCGGAATTAGGGGCTGTCCAGCTTGTCAAATGGCAGGGGTGAGGTGGGCGATGCAGCGGTGTTGGGGGCATCCCTGCAGGGAAGGGGGCAAATGTAAGCTGGTGTGTGTGCTGGTGTGTGTGCTGGTGCTGGTAGAACTTCGCCCGCAGCAGAGCCCCCTGGCCCAGCGAGACCATGCTCGGCTCCACGCGCTGGACCAGAAAAAGTGCGCTCAGCTGCCAGTGCAGCTCGTGATCGATCAGAATCCCCGAGGGAGGCTGGCAACAGGTGACTGGTTGGTGGAAAGAGACCAACAGGCTGGCATCGCTGAGTGCCCTGGGCTGAGCAGGCTGTTGGCAGGAAGCGCAGAGGCAGGGCGCAGTGCCAGGGGAGGGGGTGGGGCGTGAATTTGGCCACCACTTCATGCTGGTGCTGGGCCTGGTACCAGGGTGCAAACTGTGAGGTAGAAAGGCTGGAGCCCGGCAGGGCCAGCGCCAGGCCGGCAACAGGGCCGGTGCTCTGAGCAGCATGCTCCTGCTGAGGCTGCACAGGTGTCTCCCACAGCATGTTTAAGTCCTAATTCCCTGTTCTGTGGATGTGAATTCATTTATAAATCGGGTCTTTCAAGATGTTAAGGCCAGCTGACTAAGGGTGGGCCTTAATAAAAAGACTGGAACCCTTATAGGCAGAAGAAATTGGACTCAGTAAATTACAAGTCAGATGAGGAGACACAAGTGCTAAATCACTATGTGATGGATGAAGAGGTTGCTTACCAGCAGCCACCACCAGAACTCAACAGATTTCAGGGAAGGAGTGGCCTGCCAAAACCTTAAATTTGGGCTTTTAGCCTCCAATAAATTCCTACTGTATAAGCAAAATAGTCTGTGGTAATTTCATATAGCAGCCCTGGCAAACTATGAAAATCCTCACCTAACAATTATTCACAAGTAGGGAGGGCTTGAAGGGACAGTCCCTGCAAGTATTTCCTTGCCCAACTGATCACAGCATTGAAGGATTTTAAGCTGCAAACTGGAATCAAATTTACACTTCAGAAAGACAGCAGAGTGGAAGAAGATTAGAGGAGGAAAAGACTAGTGGCAATAGATCAGAGACATGGGTCTGCAGTAATTTAAGCATAAATGGTGAAAGCCTAAACTGTGACAATGGCTGGCAGACAGATGTCAGGGTTATTAATGGCATAGACACTGCAGAAATGGCAAAAAGGTACATCTCCTTAAACACAAAGAGAATCCCGTGTATGAAATGCACTCTCAGGATAATTAGCTCCTCCCCCCATTCCAGGCACCAAATGTGTCCCAGTGATTTATCAAAGTGCCTTCTCTGGAGAACATAGTATAGGAGATTGGAATTTCAGGTGCAGGAACTTAATTCTTCTGGCTTAAAAGACAAAGTCTCTTCAACTAGCAAGTAGTTAAATAATATGTCCTTTTGAAATAGATTTTCTTGGCTTTTTTCCATTACACCTTAATTAGTCATCACTAAAGACCTTTGTTTTCCTCAGCAGCCAACAGGTTGATGTTCCTTGGAAGGTTACCTTAGGCAAGAATTCCCAAACAGCATCTCTTGCACGTTATCAGACTGCCCTGGTAACACCACCGTCAAAGGTAGGGACGCATCCCCTTCCCTCCTGTGGTTCTGAACTTCAAGTCAGGGAGTAAATGAAACAGCCTGGATTTTCTGAGAAGCACTTTTTCCTTGAGATTTACTTTATCAGTTTGGGGTCTTTCACAAAAGACAGAAACAGGTGGGTTCCTTGAAGGCAGGAAACAAATTTTGACTGCCTTAGTGCCTGTTACAATACCCATGACAATGTTTGATCATATTGCTGCTTGGATCAGAGTTGAAAATATTTTCCTTTCAAGGCTTGCTGGCCAGTTACCAATTGAACATGTGGCTTCAGAAATAATATATGACTTAAGAAATATTTAAAGCAATATCCAATCTACTGTTAATAACTTAATAATAGGCAATGACTGTTATATACCAGATGCTCTGCACTTTTAATATTCACATAAAACCATATATGTAGCTACTATTATCGTTTTCATGATACAAATGAGTGAATTGTGATGTTGAGACTAATTGACCAAAGGACATTAATCTAGTAAGTGGTAGGAGCTGGCATTCCTACCGAGTGAGTTTAACCACTCTGCTACATTGCTTCCAGGGTCTTTCTTTAGTGGCTCTGAATTTTGGACTTAATGCAGGTGCTTTCAAATTTGGGTTAATATTTAAACTTTACAGCTGAGGATGTACTGATAATGCCCCTTTTGGTGACGAGGGGCATGTGGGAGGCATGGCTGAGTTGGTGTTATGGACAGGGTGGAGGGAGTGCAAAACACACCAGAGACAGCATCACAGCACAGCTGTGGCAAGGAGGGATCATGCATTTATGGAGCATATGGGAGAGTTGGGTGAGGGCAGCAAACAATCTTAACCGAACAGCAATGCCGTCCTGTAGGAATACCAATAAAATGTTTTACAACCTCTGAGGAGATTTGTTTGGCCATGCATTGATTCCTCATAGGCTTTTGTTTTGTATTTGTTTTGTAATATTAAATTATGTAATGATGAAATATTTCAAACATACAGAAAATAATAAGGCAAACACATATCTAGAGGATAGTACATATCACATTGTCAAAACAACCCATGAGAATTATAACAGACATAAGCAAAACTGATGCAAGTCAGAACAAAATAGTCATGTTTGAAATACTGAAAGATAGTAAATGTCATTATAAGAATCAATACCAAATTAAATATCTTTGAAATATAAAAACAAAATTAAAACTTTTCCAGGAAAATTAACACACATAGATTTGTGCTTCAAGAATTTTCCAAGTATAAAGAGAAATGATAACAGAGGAAACTTTGAGTCTACTCCAAGAAATAATAACGTATATACAAAAATGAAGATAAATATATTAAATACTGGATTTTTAAAAATTTAATTGTTTTAAATAACTGTATATAGGAAAATTACATTGGTTCATTTGAGGCTTGAGCCACATATTACGGTAAAATTTATCACAAAAACATAATAAAGAATGGAAAAATGAACTGCATCTCTACTACTCCAAAGTTAATCATTCCTAGGGCAACCACTATGAAAGGAGGATACAAAATTTCCAATGAAAGGAATGAAAGAAGGGATAACTCTGTATAGCTCACTAATATTAGAGGGAGAGTAATAAAATTTTGTAAATATCTAATTGTTGTTAAATTTTATAATTTAGATGAAATATACAATTTTTTAAGATGTTCACACCAGAAACATAAGTTACCTGAAAAGGTCTGCACCTATTCAAGGAATACAATTTTTCCTAAAATACAATCTACATGAAAATTAATTATTTTCCCATTGTGAAAAACTATGTTTCCCTCATACTGCATAATGTGGACAGAGTGCTATGTAAAATTTCTCCACACATGGAAAAGAGGACAACATCTTGCAAGATGGTAGAGCAACAACGTGAAAATTGTAACTCATGGAATGAGCTACCACAAACCCTAATAAGCAAAAGTCTTCATTGTTCATCTAAGGACGATACTTTCCCCATTGTTGAGCCACGCTGTTTTGAAGCCTTTCCATTTTTTTCTATTTATTTTTATTTTATTTTATAAAGATTTAGGTTACATAAGTGTTCCATTGAAAATACTGGGTTTTTCCATATATCCCACCCTCTTCCCCTCCCCCACTTTCCCACTTTAACATCTTTCATTAGTGTGGTACACTTGTTACAATTGATGAACACATATTGAAGCATTGCTACTAACTATGGTCTATAGTTTACGTTATTGTTTACAATTTGCACTTCACAATTTTATAGGTTATGACAAAACATAATGGCCTGTATCCATTATTGCAATATCATGCAGAACAATTCAAATGTCCTCAAAATGTCCCATGTTACATCTATTCTTCCTTCTCCCTCCCCTCAGAACCTATGGTGGCCACTGCCTTTATAGCAATGCTGAAAGCCTTTCTTACACCAGGACAGAATGTACCTGACTAATACAGGTTCTGTGCCTTTCCATATCAAATCACCTGACATACCTTTCCTTCCTTTACAAAGTTCTATTTTTCTGTAAATAGAATGATAAATGTATGTTTGAAAAGATTTAGCTGGTATTTCCAACGTCATTCTGTCTTCTCTCAGCATCTGGAATAGAATGTCTGCCAGCAACATATACTTGTAAGAAACACAGTAATTTTTGTTAATTTTTTGAAAAACATAATAAAGAAATGGATTATATTTCAACTCTGACAAAAGTATTATATTTTTGTAGAAAAAGTCATACCATATAATGCTGCTGAAGAACATGAACTCAAGTCAATCTATCTGGGTTCAAATGTTAGCTTATCCTTTAAGCTATTGACTAACCATGATCCAGTTGTTTATTTCTCTGTGCCCCAGTTCTATCCTCTGTAAAATTCAGCCATTCAAGTGCATTTATTGGGGCATTCTTCTAGGTCATGGGGATACAAGAATGAACCTAATTGGCAATAATCTTGTTCTCAGAGAGCTCTCATAATGGAGGAATAGAGAGAAGAAACAAAAGGCATAAGCAAAATATAAAATATCATTTAGTTTTACTGTTATGAAAAACAAATTCAGCAAGTATGAGGGAAGGAGCAGATGTGATTTTAAGTAGTGTGGTGAGGCATGGTCTTATGTGGAAGAGCACGAGAAAAGATCCAGTTATCTGGGCAAAGAAGTTACAGATATATATAGAAATGATTAATAATCATGTGCAAAGCTTTAGGTTTTGCCTTATTCTATAATGCAGAAGTGTAAGAGGTTTTTTTGTTTTTGTTTTTGTTTCTTTTAAAAACAAGAACAACAACAAAAGTGTAAATAGTCTATTAATATAAACACGGTATTAAATTCCTAACCTGGGTAGACTTTATAAAAATGGTTTCTAGAAACCTCTCTGGTTATTTGTTTAACATGGTCACAAAAAACCCACTTGCTGTCAGTTGGAAAAACTGAAAAGTTTTACTGCAGCAACGCTGCTTCAACTATGCAATCACTTCTAGGCCTAGGGGTCACCGGGTATGGGAGCAGCCCCCAGTCCCAGCAAGGCCTCTGGGTCGAAGCATCTGCGGCAGCAAGGACAGTTTCTGTTGGCCCTTGTGCCCATCGTGCAGTGTTCTTGGAATCTGTATACCCAGAAAGGAGAATCTTACAAGAAAATCTAACGGTTGAGTACACAAAAAAATTACTTTTGTTAAGTATTCTTTCTCAAGAAACCTGGCAAGGTCTCCTTTTGGTTTCTGGTTTGTTTTCTTAGCCCTCCAGCATCCCCATATCCAGCTGTAAGCTCTCCTTTTCCTTTCTGGGCGTCCACAGTTCCTGTCCCTGCTGGACTCTGGGGCCTAATGGAGCCAGCTCTTTGCAGCTGTTTGCTTTGTTCATTTCTGTATTCTTCACCCGTTTTGCACTGTGGACTCCAGTGACTTTAAACGTTCTGTTCCCACGTCAATCAGTGAAGAGAAATACAACCTTGATTTTGGTCGGTGGAAAAAAAAATACTAAGTATACCTTGAACTTATTATGGTCTGAACAATTACAGAATTTGTTGGTCATCTTTGTCAACATCAAGAAAAAGGATGCATTTTCTAAATAATAGCAATGTACAGAAATGAAAGCAAGGCCATCATTGTCATTAAAATAACCAGAAGAGCAAAGAGCTCATAAATTTAAGAAAGACACAGTGCATGTACAAGATGAAAGATTAATAAAAATTATATTATTAAAAATAAAGTAATATTTTGGGTAATCTAAGCACCTCTTAAAATATATGTATATATATATATATAAATAAAATTTTTGTAAGCAAATACACATATATGCATATATATTTATATATCATTTTGCAAATGTTTGTATGTATTGTGAGAATTTTGATTTTTACCCATAATAAAAAATAAATAAATAAATACTTATACAAGATAGCTCTCTTTCCAAGCAAAAGAAAGAGGAATATAGTACATATAGAAATGAAACAGCATAAATTTCAGAGAAAAAAATGTCATAATACAAATATATGGATATTATATATTTTAAAATGTGCCTAAAAATTTAAGATTTAAAGGAAATTAATGCATATTTTAATTATTTGAAAAAATTAGTGAACAGTGATGAACTGGTGAAAGGTTGTTAAACATTTAAACATAAAACTAACATTGAACATTATGTTAATTATTCAAAAATAATTTTGGAAAATAAGCAGATACAATTCTACAAAGAAAATCTTAATAGAAGTTAAAAGAATACAATCAATTGAATGCAAAAAAATAGTAATATTGTAAAACTTTTAATAAAAATCAAATAATTGGAAAATGAAGAATACACAATTTTTAAATACATACTGAATAGCAGAGAATATTAAAACTGCAATTCCAGATAATATAGAGGAATTTTTTAATGAAAATTTTGTCAACTATCTGATTAAAATTTATGGGATGTACAAAATTTGGATTTATAATCCATTCTTAGGTTTACACATTATATTCATTAATTTTTTTAAATGAGCCTAGAAATTAACTGAATAATTTCTTTCTTTCTAAAGATTATAATAAACTTGCAGAAATCAGAAGAAATGAAATATTTTTTAAATCATACGGAAATTAAAGAAATACTAATTACTGAATTTTGTTGACACATCACAGAATGGTAGGATTCTCAAATGATTAACAGATAGATACAAAAGAAATATTACTGCATGCTAATATTAGCACATGTATTTACAACAGTTCAGGTGTCAAAGCTTTGCAAGATAAGATTCTTGATTTCATGTAAGTACCACAAAAACATTCATTTCACAAATTTAAATAAAGGATTTGTCAAATATTTTAGGGATGAGTGCAGATCAAAGGTTGCAAATGCCAAAATAACAAAATTTTATATAAATATGTAATATATACATACACATATATGAGATTAGTCTAGAAGATCATGAATAAAACTATCAGAAATGGTTTGGCTACTTCTATGTTCTTTAAATTTTTCAATATTTTCCAAAATGTCTTCAATGTTCACACATACTATTTTCTAAAACTTAATTCTATCACAATATTTAATTTGTTCTAAAAGCAAGTATGAAAATTCTGTTCTTTTATTCTGTTTGCTTGTTTATGAATAAGATAAGCTTAAAAGACCAGTTAATATTATTATAAAAAAGGCATTGGGTATTAAAAATTTTGTAAGAATGTAAGTATTCTGATGATAGTGGCCAAAATTTCATAGTACTGGGTAAAATATTTAAATTCAACATCTGATTTATCCTTTATGATAACTCTATGGATTTAAAATTATCTATAGAGTTATTTAGAAACTAATTTATTTAGAAAAACATGTTTTTAAACCACAGGGTTAAAACACATTTCTTGGCTCCCAAGTACTATGTTAATTTCTAAAAACATATTCTTGGAAATGTTCCAGAGCATGTGTGGTAAAGAAGTAGATGATTCAACAGAAATGCAAATTAATTAAATGACACTACTGTTTTTAAAGAGTCCAAGTAAAAAACCAGGTAGGAAAGCAAGAAAAGATGAGCTCAGATATTCAACATCATTGATATTTCAATTGCCTAGAGCCCTCTCTCTTTCTGTATGATTCTAATGAGAACACTTTTCACCTCTTTGTTCCTAAGTCTTTAAATGGGTAGCTTAGCACAAAACACTGAGGCCACTTGATGCATTCCCAAAGAGATGGACTTCTTTGGTTTAAAATAAATAAAAATCTTAGTGCCACAAAAATGGTGACTCCCAGGAGGTGCATTTGGTATACCGGTAGGCACAAGTATAGAAGGGTTTGTTCTTTCTTGAATTAGAATTAATTTTCAGGGTGGAAGACAGAATGGACCTGTAGGACACAGAGATTGTGATATTGGAAACAATTACTATTGAGCCAGTGGGAATGATTATCATGATTTCAGTGTCAAGAGTGTCAGTGCAGGACTGGACTAAAATTGGGGATAAATCACAGAAAAAATGATAGATTACATTGCATTTGCAGAAATGCAAGCTGTTCATGCAGAGAACATTGACCAAGGAGTCAATAACGCCAGTCACCGAGCACCCAGTGATGAGGTTGTGGCACAGACTCTTGGACATAAGCACTGGGAAGTGAAGAGGATTGCAGAAATCTATAGAGCTGTCATACATCATTGAAGAGAGGAGGGAAAATTCAGTGAGAGCCAAGAAAAAAAAAACACATCTATGTGAAGCAGCTCATGAATCAAATAAAATTGTTGGAAGTCAGTAATTTCTCTTAGGTCTTAGGTGTGATGACCATTGAGTAACTGGGGTCAAGGAATGGCAGGTGACTCAAGAAAAAGTACTTGGGAGTGTGTGCTAGAGAGACTCAGGCAAATATCAATATCATGCCTTCATTCCTGGAATGCGTAAACAGGTAGATCAGAAATGACATAGAGGACTCCCAGATCTCTTCAGAGTCTTTCAATCCCAGAAGAATGAAGTAAGTCACATTTGAGTTATTCCTAATTCCCATAGCATTTAACTCTTGTAAAGTGTTGAGAAATCAATGGTGATACTAGCGTAAATGACTTCAAAGCTGTTTTGGTTTCTATGAATGATTTGGAATTTTTTTTAAAAATTATTGAATCTAACAATTGATTATAAAAATATAGTTCATAAAGTATGGGTGAAAAGAATCGTTGTCTGCAATTATGTATATATATATAAAATACCCAATCATCATTTGGGTATTATAATAGAAAACTATATATATTTCATAATTTGAATGAAATTGTTACCTTTATAAGTAATTCCCTTTATTAACACATTTATAGAGATGAAACACTTATCATATATATTACTATTGTACACAATTTTTTTAGATGAGAAAAAGCACAGAAAATTAAGTAAAATGCATTCATGCCATTAACAGTTGGCTTGCTGATTCTACCAAGATTGGATGAGTCCAGAAATCATGCTTTTAACACTATTTTCCTCCTTATATATAATTAAAAAAAAAAACCAAATAAACTGCTAGACATATAATAAGCAATGATATAGATTTAATGCATCATTTACTGTGCTTTTATATACAATATTATCTAATAAAAACACCAGATCAGAAATTAAAGTTTAGACCTCTTTACTGGGGTAATAATATCATAGACCACATATCACTCTTAATTTTTGGAAGGTATAATTTTAAGTGATTATATGAATCAAATTTATTCCAAAATTATATTTTCATTGTTTGTAAATTACTGATTCAATCAGTTCTACGTTTGCCTTTCTGCAATCCTGGCATTGTAAAGTAAGTCCTAATGATACATATTGTTCTTCTAAAAATAGCCCCATCTTTTGAGATCAGCTAAAACTGTCTAACTTTGAGAACAATATTTTTTCTATCACCATTCATCATTATCTGTCTAGGAATTTGTCAGCCTTTAGTTTTTCACACAAATAAAATACATAAACCATTTTGGGGCCCGAAATTTCTACCATCTAGTATCAGCTTCCTTTAAGATTATTTATGTTTTATTTTTCCTGCATGCATTTTTGTTCTGTTCAGAGATAAATCAATCGAAAACTTTGGATCAGATCTTGGTCAAATGGAAAGTCCACCTGGAAATTATGTCTCACATGCTTACCAGAAAGCTAAAGTGAACACAGAGGAAGAGAATTACTTGTCATTCCCCCTGGCAATGCCAAGACACCTGTAATATTGACGAGAGCTGATAAGGTACCATTCCATCATCTCTGGGACCAATTTAGAAGGAAAATTGCTTGGTATGTTCTATGGAATAATGTATCCATGCTAAGTTTGTGCCAGAGAGTTCTCTAACTCTTAGAAGCCACATAATATTGAACATCATTTTTTGGTATTCTTTCTTGATACTCCAATTGATGATGGGGTAAAAGAGAAGATATTTTTACAGAAATAATTAATCTGTGACTGAGAGGTCAGAAAATTAACCACCAAGGATGCAATAGTACATTTATCACTATGAAATATTTTTATATTTAAAGTGTGATACTAGAATAGGTAGTGAACAGTGTTC
>JAKSZT010054437.1:1750839-1871309 GCA_026826555.1 Tolypeutes matacus | reverse complement strand
TTTTTATATTTAAAGTGTGATACTAGAATAGGTAGTGAACAGTGTTCATTAGAAACAAAATTTAATACAACAAAATTCAAAGAGATGAAAATCATTCATAAATACTGTTACTCTTTAGATGTATTTCATCAAATTATTTTCCTTTATGCATATAATGCTTATTTATACGTATATTTATGTGGTTACATAATTTTTATCACACTGTATTTTCAGGAAATCCTGAATTTATTAAATATTTATAATACACTTTGATCTATTTTATATTAAACATTTCTAAAATCAAAATTTCATGTATTTTGCATTGGCTGGTGCAGTATAACTAACTTCTTTCTAGGAGTGTGCACCAGCTGATAGATGGGCAATTGTGAGGCATTTCAAGAAACATACGGTGTAATTTCTCCAATCAGTTTTGGCAGTGTTATCTAATTCATCTGCACAGCACATATAGTGTTGTATTCAGACACAACTATGTTTGTGCAACCACTTATATATTTTTAAAAGATTTATTTTACTTATTTCTTCTCCCCTCCTTGTTTGTACTTGCTGTGTCTGTTTGCCTTCCTTGTTTCTTTAGGAGGCACCAGGAACCAAACCTGGGACCTCTGATGTGGGAAGGAGGCACCCAGTTGCCTGAGCCACTTGTGCTCCCTGCTTTGTAGTGGCTTTTGCCATATTTTTTTCTCCTTGTGTCTCTTGTTGCATCATCTTGCTGTGCCAGCTTGCCGTGCCTGCCCACTGCCTTGCTTGTCTTCTTTAGGAGGGCCAAGGAACCCCTGCTCCCTGCTTTGTTGTATCTCTTATTATGTTGTTTCTTCTTGTGTCTCTTGTTGTATCAGCTTGCCACACATGCCTCTCGTGCCAACTCCCTGTCTTCTTCAGGAGGCACTGGGAACCGAACAGGGAGCTCCCAGGTGGTAGGCAGGAGGCCAATTGCTGGAGCCACCTCTCCTTCCTGTGTATTAGCTTTCATTAAATAAAAGGAAACATGACAGAAGAACATAAAAATCAGTGCTGAGATGAGTAAATATTTTATAATTAATTTAATGGCCAAAGCTCACTCCTTTATATATAACCAGGTGAATTGCTTTCTTGTGACTACACTAATTAACAGTAATGAAGTAATTATCTGTAGATTTAGAAGCAACACTTTTTACATTAGAAACTATTTATACTTCGGAATATTAGGAACAAATTTAATGGCATGGACCAAGAAGTTATGAGATAATATTATATATCAATGAATTTTTGGAAGCATAATTTATCTTTTCATCAAAACTCAGTGATACTGACATAAACTTATTTGAAGATTTAAAAGCCACATCAATTTATTTCACAATTGGTGATTTCAGGCTTTAAGAAACATGAGAAACTAATGGGCATTTCTGTGTCAATGCCATCCCATAGGTTCTGCTTACTCCTTGCAAAATCACCAAGATCAAGTATTTCTTCCCAACATTAAAATCAAATTTTATAGTTATTAAGTGTACTTTCAAATAATATAAGTAAAAGTTGAAGAAAGAATACTTTATAAAACAAATTTTAAGTCTATTTTTTGCTGAATTTTTATTACTGGGAGTTCAATATATCATCACTAATAGTAAAATAATTTTGATAGGATATCAGGAGTGAGAGACAGAAAGGAAACATGGCTTCTTTGTTTTTTACTTCAAAAAAATTAGAACTTCATCACTGACAGTTATTCAATGTCATTATTTTTTTAATTCCATTCTTTAAATTTTATCAAAATTTGTTTACATGTTTTGAATACTTTACTGTTAAGGTATACTTTAATTTTCTCAAAACTTTATGGTAATTTTACACTTATCTTCATATCTCAGGAATAGAGATGTCTACTTTTTTCTAGTAGTACTATTTGGAACAGTCATATTTATATGCTTATATTTATAGATATATGTCTGTATATCTTATTACTATTCAGCTATTATAGCCATCACATGTTTGATCTTAATTATTAATAGTCAATTACTATGAATAACTATTAAATATATGATTAAAGCTATTTTACAATGTTAACTAAAACTTTGGGTTCATGTTGAAATCTGAATTAACATTTTCTTCATTAATATGGTTCATATTTTTTGCTTTTCTCTTATGTTTGACAATTATTTTATAATATACTATACTCTGTAAATCATTAATTGGAGGGAGTCTGGATTATTTTGTTTTTCAATAAGAGTTGTTGAACTGTGTTCTGGCTGGCAATAAATGACTAGCAATGCCTTTGAAACTCTCAGGCCTCATATTATTCCTTGTTAAGGAAGACCTCACTGTGTTATCCACAGCCTTAAGGCATAGAATTCACTACAGTGTTTGATTCTTACATCTCTATTGTATGACCTTTTTTGCTTCCTTATCTTCTTGTCTGAGTTAGTCAAATAATAGTAAACATTTTACATTGAGTGCTTTTAATTAGAATAATCAAAAGAAAATTATATCTGGCAAATTTCAAGCCAAGGAGTTGATCACATGGTATGAGAGAGAGTAAGATTATTGGGACAGTCAGGTGAAAGAAAGATGAAAATTAATATAGCATGGCTCATTTTGAAAACTTCAGTATTATAGGGGAGGGCTTTAGGGAAGGTTCAGAAAGGGAGGTTTAAAAAAGAATCAGGGACACTAGAACCAATTTTGAAGAGCTTTAGGAGAATAGCTAATATGGGCATTAAAGCATAATTTAATGCAAATAATATATATATGTTTGATTCTTATGACCAGCAAATAGAGTATGCTATGTATTTGTTCCAATAGATTAAATAAATAAATAAGTGCAAGCTACTTGAAATTTTCTACATAAGAATACATATTCAGGAAGTTGAAAAATATAAATAACACAAACCAATTGGAATCAGGATAAATATAAATAAGGTATGGAAGCCATGGTATTTCACAAAATTATTTAAAACTATGTGTGATATATTGAATAAAAGAATGAAAATTTCATGCAAAAATAGAAATGAATAAAGGAGAATTACTTTAATAAGTCTCTATTATGAGGAGGAAAAAACCTTCAAAGCAACCATCCTTTATCAGATTCTGTGATTGGAATGAAAAATCCTATAAAATTTAAGTGATGAGTGAGTGAATAGATAGATAGTAGACTCAATATATCCTTACAATAATACATTATAATGTTTAATAAGTTTTTCCTTATAACATTCATTAATATATGTTATTATATTTTAAAGTGAAATATTAAGGATTTAGATCCCTGTAAAATAGTTAAGAGAAAAAAGAAAAATGTAAAAGGAAATGTATAATGTATATACATATAAATAACACAGAAAGATTTTATCACATAAGCTACCTTCAGTCACTCCAAATACTGAAGACTGATTCTCTTTAAAGGAGGTTTGTTTGTGGTATATGAGATATCTGAATTTTCTAATCAGTTGTCTCCAATTATTTGGCATATAGGCAAATATAATTAAGTTTATACGTATTTCTCTTTCTTATCTCTTCAGTAAATACATTTGAGAATGAATATATCTGTACATATTTCTGCCATATTTAATATATACAAATACTTTAAAAAATAATCCTAGTAATATAATTTTCAACTAAACTAACTTTATTTTTTACCAATATGCAAATGCATGCCCATATAGCAAAAAAAAAAAAAATGCAAACATGACAACCCCCATCTCAAAAAACAGAAAGCATCTATAACTGCAAACAAAACAGTTCCTCAAGATTGAGGAATGAACAGACTTAACAGGGAAATGCATCTATGGATTAAAATAGACTTATTATTATTCTAACAATGGAAGAACTTGTAACATTGATATAAAGGCAGTGGCCATCTGAGGTTCACAGTGGAGGAAGAGGGAAAAATTGGTGTAGCATGGGGCCTTTTTTTTTCTTATGGTACAGGGACCAGGAAACCAACCTAGGACCTTGCATGTGGGAAGACAACTTCAAGTTTCTCTTTGATTCCTATCAATATATACTTCAAATGTGTTGGTCTAATTCATTCCTTTGATATACGCAATCATTAATTCATAGTAAAGACAGTACTGAAAGATACACCTTTTCTAATGGTCATATTGTAACAATGACTTGGAGAGTCCATTCATCTGAGTTTACATTAAAGAATGTTCAGTACTGAAATTCCTTCTCCATGGTAAAATATAAATTTCCCTTTAATATGATTGATTCATTATTAGGAAAGCTTTTCTGAATGATTTAGAGCCATAAAAATCTCTCTATATACAGCCATATTGTTTTGTCAATTATTCTGCAGCTAGTTTTTATGTATTTACAGAGTCAAATACAGATGCATATTTGCTTAAATTCATGAAGTTAGAGAGGCACACTATAGTTATTTGGATGTTAAGCTCTTCTCTATTTAATGGAGAACATAGCCTACTTCTTATGAAGATCACTTTTCTATGTAATTAAAAATAAAAATCATTCCTCATCAAAAATAAATGATATAAATTTTAATTACTATAGCAAAATGACCCTACATTATCATGAGAGTTCCCTATACAAGCATTCTGTTTTATTACAAATAATTTTGTTGACAAGGAAAAAAAGAGAGAATATATAAATACATAAAATAAAAAATGAGAGAGGGAACCTTAACACTGAACTCACAGAAATAAGAGAGATCATAGGAGGATACTATAACCAACTGTATATCCAAAAAACTAGAAAATGTAGGGAAGATGAACAAATTCCTAAAAACACAGGAACCACCTACATTGACCCTAAAAATAATGTGTTACCAACCACAAGTGAAGCGATTGAAACAGTAATCAAAAACCTCTAAAAGATGAAAAGCCTGGGACAAGATGGCTTCACAGGTGAATTCTACCGATCATTCAAAGATGACTAATACCAATCTTCCTCAAGCTCTTCAGGGAACTGAACAGGAAAGAATGCTACCATACTTATTCTATGAAGCCACCATCATACTAAAACCAAAATGTGATAAAGATACTTGTTGACGTTCAGGAACTGCATCCCTTAAAACAGTGCCACGTATGAGAAAAAATGAGACAAAGAGGATAAATAACGGGATCAGGGGACCCTCCATCCAAAGGGAGAAGAGCCTTGCTGCATAAAAATACATGGCTTTTATTTGGCTTTAGAACAAAGAAAATACATGTGCACATGTGCAAGGCAATAGATACATGACAGTTTACACTTTACTAAAGTCCACAAGTTTTAAGGGTTAATGGCTTATTTCTCTATACATTCCTGCATGTAGCACACCTTATAAATCTTTATCTAACATATACATGTTACTCTCTTTGAAGCTCAGGATGTCTCCTCACCAGTCTCCAATCAATTCTTATCTTAGTGTCTTGAGACTAAAGGCACCTGTCTCCTACATTTCAAGGCAGCCTGCTTTCTATCAGTTGTCATGGCCTTTACTTGAACTCCATCATTTCCCCCTTCTCTACTTTTTAATTTTTTTCTGTGAAGATCATAGGAACCATTATACAAGCTGATACAAGGTGACCTCCTGTCACACTTTTCTTCTTTCATAGGCTCTTGTGACTGTGCCTGTCTTAGGTTATCCTCCTCTGAGAATCTTACCTGACATTGGCTGCCAGTCAAGCCTTTGAACTCTTACATGGAAGGCAATTTCATTCATATTTATACTTCTTCGGTTTCCTTATGTGAATATTTTTGTGCAGATTACTAGTATTAAAACCAAGGGGTTATTAGTATACTACTTTCTACTAAATAATGTAAAATTAGTTTTTCATGGCTAAGTTTCTTAACATAAATGCATTTATCTGATCTAATTTTTCATTTTTTCTATGAATACATGTCATTACTCTACCCTTGAAAATACAAACAATGAAAATGCATATAACACTAATTCCTAGTCCAATCCAAAATGATATTTCTACTGTTTTTGGTTTCCACCAGTGAAACAGATTGGTAGTATTTAAATTTCTGGAGAATTCATTCCAAAATTCTGCACCAGGGATTTCTTTCAATTCATTTTGAAACATGCTCAATGCTTTCTTTTGCAATTCTAAAATATCTGAAGAAATATTATGCTTATATCCAATCAAATAATATCTTACTTCTTCCCAATCATGTCCACTATTATTATAAGGCAAAGGAATAATACAAAAAGAACTTTCATTCCAATCACATTTAAGAGCTCGTAACAAGTTTATATTACAGATTTGATTACCCAAATGTATAATAATTGTTTCAAGATCATTCATATGATTATTCAGTTCCATATCAATGTGAGACTGGCTATGCCACATCTCACTTGCATTTTTATGCCAGTCCTTAACATATTGTTGAGTCTGGTCTCCTTGATGTAGGGCTGTGCCAGTGATGGCTGCAGCAGTTATGATGCCAATCAGTCCCAAAATTCCTGCTGTTAAAAGTCCAATCAGTCTTTTAGTTCTTTTTAAATAATGTTCAGGGAAATACCACAGCAACTGGGATTCTGGAGACTGCTGCCAATGTCTGGTTATCCGAACCCATAACCATACTCCCTTTCTTCTTCTTGCTATAAAAAGAGTTTGATTTTCCTGCAAATATGAATTATTAAGACATGTAAATAAAGAGCAACTGGAGCAGCTACCATTCCTTTCACCAAAAGTTACTTTTCCAGTGATAAAATCTATCGGACCTCGTACACATACTATAAGAAATTGAGTTGATTTTCTTCTTAAACTGGTCATATTATTTTTACTGCCTTGCCATTCAAAAACTGGTCCAGTTCCCAAAAATAATTTCCACAAATAACTTACAGTTTTGTTAAGTTTAGTGTCCCATGGTTGTGGGATATATCTTCCCTGATTTTTTCAATTTATTGAGATGTTAGTAAATGCTGTATTACCAAAGTTCCAGAAATGAGGATTACTGTCATTAGTGATTATGGTTGAATTATTAATGAATCAAGATGTGGCTCTATTTTTAATAGGCATCAGTATTCCTATAAGGGCCCAATCCTTTACAATTCCATAGGAACCATTAAACAACACAACCTCTCTAAACCCATGACATATATACCATTTGTCATTAAGTAATCTGTTTTGAGAGGGGCATGTAAGATTGAACATATTTTCTGATTTATATGGTAAAGAAGGGAAAATGAGAACATAAATTCAAGTCTGATTTTTCTGTTAAAACTACACTGCGATTTTTTTGGTTACATGCATACAGAACCATATCCAATACAAAGAGTGCAGTCTATAAAGGGTGAAGTTAAATTTTCTATAAATTTCCGCTCTTCTTTTGTCTTTAAGGGTAGTCGTATATCTACAGCTTGAATAATTTTGTTAAATTCACGCAAATCAGTCAACATGTGTCATTTGTCAGATTAATTTTTAATTACAAAAACTGGAGAATTCCACAGAATAGTAGAGGGTCCAATATGCCCTACCATTAACTGCTAATGTTCTAATTTTTTCAGGGCTTCCAAATTTTCTTAGGAAGGAGCCACTGTTCAACCCAGATAGGTTTGGTTGTTAGCCATTTTAAAGGTAATGCAAAGCCCTTTGTAACAGTAGCTCTTACTCTAAATTTGAATATCGTAGGCCATGGTAGTCTCCAAAAAGTCGCATCTCAGGTCGGGAAGGGGGGGCATATTGCATATGAGTAATAAGATGGTTAGCTGTATCAGAAATGTGAGGGATATTCAAATAAGCTCCCCATTGGTATAATAAGTCTCTTCCCCATAAATTAAGTCCTACATCCACAACATAAGGTTGCAGAGCAGCCTGCTGTCTTTCTGGACCTTCTACCTTAAATATCTGAGTACTCTGATAAACATCTGTCATTGTACCAATGCCAGTGAAAACTGTAGGCAGCTTTTGTAAAGTCCAAGCTTGTGGCCAATATCAGTTAGCTGTATCATCAGCCCCAGGATCCACTATTCCTAAAATTATCTTTCCATTTATTTTTATGGTAACTTCAAGCGTTTCATCCCCAATTGCTGTTGCCAATAAACTTTACACCCAGTGGAACCAAATCTCCCTGTATGTTTTATAGGCCAAGACTGGGGTTTAAGATACAGTAATGAAAGAAGTTGAGCTATACGATGTCCTGATTCAATTTGATAGGGAGTTAAAGTTTGTACTAATAAACAAATTTCTCTACTGAAGACTGCTACGGCCAATAATGAAACCTACATTGTTTTTTGGGATAGCCCCTTAATGCCTGTCCTTATTTTTTGTATACCCAGTGAAGGAGTAATAAACTTAGTTTCAGCTGAGGGAAAATCGACAGCTGCACTGCCTTTGGTAACTGCTCTAAGTTCTGTTACAGGCCAGAGTGAGCTACTCTGCTGCAGATTGGCTAGGTTTAAGCTAGGCTGGGAAATGTGCTCATATTGTTTGTCTGAGGGCCTTGAGCAAGGCCTGCTTGGAAGTTTCCTGACTTATTAATGAGACTGCTATTCTTATGGTATCTAGAATGGCATTCATTGGCCCAGTATAACACTTTCTGGCATATTGGACACACACGAGCTGGAATTGATCTATTATTGCCACTAGATGGAGGTCTGACACTAGTTTTGGCTCAGCAATCTTTTTTCATAGGACCTGGTTTCCCACATTTAAAGCAATTTAAATTATTAATCATAGGTCTATGTCCCTTTATAACAGCTATAAGAAGGGTAATGTTATATGTATTAGACCCTATGTCTTGACATGCCTTTATATAATCCTGTAAAGTGCCTCCAGTTGCCTTTATTGGGTGTAAAGCCTTTTTACACTCACTGTTAGCATTATCAAAAGCTATCATATGAAGAAACATTTCTCTAAGATCAGATTGAGTTACTGTCATGTTGACTATATCTGACAGCCTCACTACAAATTCAACATAGGGTTCAGAATTTCCTTGAACAATTTTAAAGTGATTGTACAGCCTGTCCAGGGGTGGAGAGTCATTGCCAGGTGGCTAGGCAGCACAATAAAACTTATACAATGGCAATATCATCATATTGAGCTTGGCGAGGAACCCCAGCCCATTGACCTATTCCTAATATTTGTTCAGCGGTAATAGGCACTGGTGGATTTTGCTGTTGATTTTATCATACTACAATATTAGCTTCATCAGCCCACCAAGTTTTAAGTTGTAAAAATCCTGCTGAATTAAGAACAGCTCAAGCTAACAAATACCAATCCCAGGATATTAATCTGTCTGCATGTGCCATTCCTTGCACCAATCCTTGAGTATAAGGAGAATTTACACCATATTGAGTACATGCTTGTTTTAATTCTTTGATAGTTTTAAAAGGGATAGAAGCATGCTCAAATTGTACACTCTTTTGGTGATTTTGATCATCAACTGGAATTTGAGTTACTGTTATTGTAAAAGCAGAAAAATGTTGCATAGCCTCTGAATCTCCTTCTCTTCTTCTTTGGGCTATGCTTTTCAAAATTGAAGAGGATGGTGCTGGCACAAAAACAGAAACTTTTGGAGGGTCATCAAATGTTGTAAAAAATGGATCAGTAGATAACTTAGGAAGCTCAGATGTGGGTTCAAAAGACAATAAATCATCTTTTGGAGTGGATGGCATAATGTCCACTGGAAAAGTTCCATAAAGTGCCTTTTCTTTTCTTCCCTTTTATTAGACATAAGTTTATCTGTTTTTAACTGTTCATTAATTTTTATATATATATTTTCATTAAAATCAACATCAGCTTATTCTGCTATTGGTCCAGTGATAGCAGTATCCTGTTTAATATCTCCATTTTCATCTGTTTATAATGCTGCAAGAGCAACAGAAATAAGACTACACAAAGATTATGCATGAAGGGAAATATCTCTCCCTTTTGATAAGCCCTTTTTAAAGCTTTCATTACTAACTTCCATTGTTTCAGGTTTAAAATATCCTGCCCTTGTGGCTGAAACCAATAACAATGTTTCTGTACAAGAGAAAAATTTCCTCAAAAGCTGAGGATTTAATAGTTACACCTGTGCTTTTTAATAAAGTTTTAACACTCTAGAGTACTCTTCAAAGTTCAACTGCTGATTCCCCATAGCCCCGATGATCCCAAGGACGTAACTTACTTTCCTGTTTTCTTTTTCTTTAAAACTGCCTGTCAGGAGCTCCTTGGTCCACTGCGCACTGACTGAGAGAAAAATTGCGTTTTCAGGGTCCCACGTTGGGAGCCAAATGTTGCTGTTCAGGAACTGTGTCCATGAAAATGTTGCTGTGGATGAGAAAAAATGAGACAAAGTGAAGAGATTGCTGGGGTCTTGGGACCCTCCATCCAAAAGGAGGAGAGTGTTGCTGCATAAAACACCGTTGCTTTTATTTAGATTTAGAACAAAGAAAATTTGTGTGCGCTGGTGCAAGGGTAATAGATATGTGACAGTTTATGCTTTACTAAAGTCAGCAAGTTTTAAGGGTTAATAGTTCCGTTTTCTTTACATTCCTGCATGTAGCATGTAGACCTTGTAAATCTTTATCTGACATATACCAGACACTCTCTTTGAAGCTCAGGACCTTTCTCCATCAGGCTCCTACCAGATCTTAACACAGTGTCTTGAGACTAGAGACATCTGTTTCTTACCTACTAAGGTGGCCTGCTTTTTGTCAGTTGTCATGGCCTTTAATTAAAATGCCATCAGCCCTCCACAGGTGATGCCTCTGGTTATAATGAATAAAATAAAGAAAAAGAAAAAAAATGAATATATAAAAAATTAAAAATAACAGATGCAAGAAGGCCTAAAACAAGATACCAACTGAGTGTCTGATAACCTAGTTGATTCCCTTCTCTTAGGAGGTTTCAGGAATCAAAAAAGGGACCTCATATATGCAAGGCAGGAACTCCTCCACTGATCTACATGGGCTCTACAGGTTAAGTAGTCTTTTGAAAGCTTATCTGGGTCTTTCTGCTCTCATTTTCTCAGGCATGTTTTGCTTCTAACAGTTTGCCAGTGCTGGCTGGTTAAGTAACTGACCTAGTTATTCTCTCTCACAGGGCAGCTGGGTGTGACAACCTGCCTGATCAGATCCCACCTTCCCTCTCCCTGGGCCACCTCAGTGATGGTTTGGGTCTTTTTTTTTTTTTTTTTTTTTTTGAGATTCAAAGTGTTCTTAGATGGCCAAAATCACTGAAAAAAAGCCACTCTCTCCACCCTACATCCTCACAGCAAATGCTCCCTGACACTCAGTTGGCTGCAGTGAGCCAGGGTATTTGCCAAGTCTATTTGCCTTGGGATGGGGCATATGTATCATTTCCAGCCACAGGGGTGAGTAGTTCATGGTTTTCCTTTGGCTTCTTCATTTGTCTTGCTCCCTCCTGGATGAAGTGCAACACTTTCCTGTTCTACAGATCCCCAAATTGCTGTCTTGGATATGTTTTTGCCCTTTCTCCATTGTTTTTTTGTGGAAGACTTGAGCTCTGCCTAGGTACTTCAATGTCATCTTCCCAGAAGCCACCCCATAATATCCTCTTGTACAACTTTTTATTTCTGCGGGGACAATGGTAATGGCCCCCCATTTCATTCTGGTTTTAGTTGTGTCCTCTCTTTTTTCATTGTCAATAACCTAAAGTTTTGTTAATTTATTGAACTTTTCTAAGAACCAACGTTTGCTTTTGTTGATTCTCTAAATTCTTTTTTTAATATCTTTTTCATTTATCTCTGATATAGTCTATGTTGTTTCTTTCCTTCTGCTTTTTTTGTGTTTCTTTTGCTGTTAATCTTCTTGGTCTTACAGTTTCTTGGTTAAGTCTGTTATTTAGGATCTTTCTTCTTTTAAATGTAAGCATTTAAAATTATAAAGGTTTCTCTCAACACTGCCTTTGCCTCATCACAAAATGTTTTTATTTTTATTCATTTAAACATATTTCCTAATTTCCCTTACAAAATTGGCTATTTTAGAGTACCAATATATAATTTGTGCCTTTGCCATTTCTCCATCCATTATAGATTTCTAGCATCATTCAACTTTGATTGCAGTAGACACATTGTATATATATTTATTATATATAATTATATATATATATAATTTGTTTTGTGTGATAACATATGATCTCTTCTGGAAAATGATTCATGAACAGTATAGAAGAATGTATATTCTGCTGCTGCTGGGTGAAATGTTTTCTATATGCCTTTTAGGTCTAGTTACTTTACAGTATTGTTTAATTTTTCTATTTCCTTGTGATCTTCTGCTTAAATATTCTATCCTTTATCAAAAGTGAGGTATTAAAATCTCCTACTATTAATATGAAATTGCTTATTTATTTTTCAAATCAGCCAATATTCAGTTCAGATATTTTGATGCTCTGTAGTTGGGTGTATCTATATTTATAATTGTTATTACTTCTTCTTGAATGTAGTCCTTTATCAGTATATAATAACTTTCTTTTTCCCTTGTTATGTTTTTTTATTTAAAGCATAATTTATGTGATATTACTATATGTACCCTAGCTCACTTTTCATTTCTTTTTACATGGTATTATATATATATATATCCTTTCACTTTCAACCTGTTTATATCTTTGAATTTTGAAATTAAGGTGAGTCTGTTATAAAGAGCACATAGTTATTTTCTCCTTTTTAAAGTCACTCTGCTAATATCTGCCTTTTATCTGGAGAATTTAATCCATTTATTTACATTCTAAGTAACTACTGATAATGCAGCCTTTATTCTGCCATTTTCAAATTTAGTCTATTAACTCTTTTGAATCTCAATTCTTCCATCAAGGCTTATTTCATATTTATTTCCTTTTATTGGTTGTACCATATTGAGTCCATTCTCATTTCTTTCTGAATATATTTTTCATTTAATTTCTTTGTGCTTCCTAAGGAGTTAAAATTTAACATCCATTTGCCATTTTGGCCTTTGCTATGAGCATAACATTCAGGTGCTGCATCATTTCCCTCTGTACTGATTGCAAAGTCACCAAACTGCCAGGGATGATCAGTTTAAGCATGAAGAACCACGAATGATAGAACAAATGAAAAGGAAACATGCTAGCTGACTTGAAAGCATACTACAAAACTACAGTGGTCAAAATTACATGGTATTGTGCTCTCTCTGCCTAGAGGAGGTCACAACAAGCCTTGGTGTATATTTCCTTTTCTCCCATTTGTCAGTAAGCTATGTTCTTTCCCCCATTGCCCAATAAATTCTTTTTTTACTGGCCTAAATAATAACAAACTACTGTCACAGGCACAAGGCAGACATACTCACTAATTGAACTAAACTGAGAGTTTTGATATAGATTCTCAAATATATGGTCAACTCATAATTAACAAAGCTACTAAGTCCTCTCAACTGGGACAGAATGACCTCTTCAACAAATGGAATTGGGAGAACTAAATATGCATTTCCAAACGGATGACAGAGGATCAACATCTCATGCCCTATACAAAAAATTAACTCAAGATGTATAAAAAAATTAAATATAAGAGCCAAGACAATAAAGCTCCTGGAAGGTAATGAAGGGTAGCATTTACAAAATCATGTAGTAGGAAATGGTTTCATAAACTTTAAACCGAAAGCACAAGCAACAAAAGATAAAGTAGATAAATGGGAACTCCTCAAAATTAAAACTTTTGTGCATCAAAAGAGTTTGTCAAATAAATAAATAAATAATGAAAAATAAAAGAGATTGTCAGTAATGTGTAAAGGTAGCCCACTCAATGTGAAAAAATATTTAGTAACCATTTATCCTATAAAAGCCCAATATCCAGCATATATAAAGAAATCCTACATCTCAAAAATAAAAAGACAATCCATTTTTAAAAATGGGCAAAAACTTTGAATAGACACTACTCCATAGATGAAATACAAATGGCTAAAAAGCACTTGAAAAGATGCTTAACATCACTAGTTATTAAAGAAATGCAATTCCAAATTACAATGATATATCATCATGTACCCATTAGACTGGCAGTTATTTAAAAAAACAGAACTGCAAGTGTTGGAGAAGATGAGGAGGAAAGGGAACCTTCAACCACTTCAGGTGGGAATGTAGAATGGTGCAGCTACTGTGGAGAACAATTTGATGGTTCCTTAGGGGAAGCTATATAGAACTACCATATGATTTAGAAATCTCATTTATGGATATATAAACTGAAGAATTGAAAGCAGGGGCATGAACAGACGTCTGCACACCAAATTTCATAGTGGCATTATTCACTATTGCTAAAAGTTGGAAGTAACTCAAGTGTCCATCAACAGATGAATGGGTAGGGAAATTGTAGTATATACATATAAAGGGTTAATGCTCAACTGTAAGAAGTAATTATAGTATTAACACATGGGGCAACATGGATGAATCTTGAAGACCTTATGTTGAGTGAAGTAAGCCAGTCACGGAGGTCCAAATATTAGATGACCTAACTGACATGACTTAAGCAAATTGAGCAGACTCACGGAGCTAGAGTCTGGAGGATTGTTTATATGGAGACAGAAATAGCCAAAGTGCAATACTGGCAAAATCTGTGATAAGGTGGAAGGGGGTGGTGGGGAGTGAATGGGGGTGATAGTAGTTCAGTGGTGTGATTGGATACAATGGTGAAGAGATGTGAGGGGTTTTGGGTGTGGGTGTTGGTTAGATTTTCCATGGAAATGGGGGAAAGGTTGGAGGAAGAAGCAGATGAACTTTGAGGATTTGCCTGTCTGTAGCAAAAACTACAATGGTGGGCATATTTTTATGGAATACGAAAGTCTCATCTTGTCATAGTGTGTTATCTCTTTGGATGAGCACCCACACAATAAACAAGAAATATTAAACTCCCTCCCTGGGGAGTCCCACTATATTCTCAATTAGAAGGGAAAGAATTTCTCAAGAACATAAGTAGTACCTAAAAGAAAACACACCAATAAATCAATCCCTCAATATTATTGCATGTAACTATGAACCTTATTCTTAAAAAAATGAAACTTATTGATAACCATATGTCTAAGGGAAGGGGGAAGTCAATTTTAAGTAATTGGAATTGTTCTGCATAATCTTGCAATGTGGATACAGGCCATTTTAAATTTTGTCAAAACCTATAAAAATGTACTGTGCAAAACATAAACCATAATGTAAACCATTGACAGTGGTTAGTAACAATCCTTTAATATTTCTACATCAGTTGTAACAAATGAACCATACACAAGCAAAATGTGATTAATAGGGGAGAGTGCAAGAGGGTCAGGACATCAGGTATGGGGAATTCCCTATATTTTCTCTGTGACTTTTCTGTAAGTTAAATCTTCTTGAAGATAAAGTGAAAAAATAAGACACTGGGGGAACACATGGAAGAAGATTTCACTGTACGTACAAGACAACAGAACTTATGGTGATGAAAGACACGCACAAATTTTTAAAAATTTACTTTCAATTTTTATTTTTGTCTTTTATTTGTTATTTTAAAAACTATTGTTTCATTTCCTTATTATTTTTATTTCTTATTATTTTTATTGTTTACTTTTGTTTTTGTTTTTGTGGAGGTTTTGTATTGCTAAAGGGTCTCAACTGTAGCAGGGGAAGATCACTGGTGTGGGATGTCAATGATGGGTGGATGTGTTGGCAGGTGTGCACTTGTGGCACATCTTTATAACATATAAATATGTTCAAGTGATTGTGGGGCAATGTCTCAGTGAGTGAAGGCCCAAACAATAACCCAAAGAATATTGAATTTCCATTCTAGGAAGTCTTGCTACATTCTCTCAAAGAGTGCCAAGGATCCCTTGAGTACATGGACAGTGCCTAAAAAAGGGGGACAGACCATTAGAGCAGGCTTTGATATTGATGGTTGAATATATGAAACTTGTTCTTGTGAAATTGAAACTTAGCCTAGTATTATATATTGCATAAGACATACCTCCTGAAAACCTCCTTCATGCTCAAATGTGGCCTTTCTCTAAGCTAAAATCAGCCTATAAACACACTACCTTCCTCCAGGTGTGTGAAATGACTTCCTCGGATGAGCCTCCCCGGTACAGAGAAATTATTACCAAGTCAAATTAATGATATATTTAGAAAAAGATCTTGACAAAAAGGGAGAAAAAATAAATAGAAATGAGTTTTTATGGTTAAAATATTTCAAAGTGTGTTGGGAAGTCAAACCAGAGGTTATGCTTATGCACATCTAAACAATATCAGAGGAACGAGTCCTCGGAGAGAGACGAGTCTTATCTCAGTCTATAGCTGATATTTGAAGAAGCTGGGACCATGGAGCCTTAAGAGGAAGAGGAAGGCTGAACCCTTGCAGACATCAGCAGTCATCTTGCTCCAACAAGTGGCAATAAACTTTTGGGAGGGAAGTAACTTTTGCTTTATGGCCTGGTAAGTGTAAGTTTCTTTTGCAAATGAATACCCTTTACAAAAGCCAACAGATTTCTGCTATTTTGCATCAGCACACCTTTGGCTGACTAATATACCAGGTAAAAGGAGTCTGTGTGAGGAAAAAAGAATAACAACAATGAGTTTTGCCATATTTTGCCCCAATGTTAGTCATTCCCTTTAAGTGTAATGAGTAGGAAAGCCTTCTGTTGTATATTCAATCTCATGTGATATACCTGAGAATGAATACTTGAGAAAAACCATTTGGATTTAATGAAAGTGAGAAAACTATATTCACATCAAAGAAACCATGCATGAGTAAAACCCTGTGTTTATAAGGAATTTTGGAAAGCTTTCAGCCAGGCATTAAATCTCTTTGAGCATGAGAATATTCAGACATAAATAGTATTCTAATGAACATTGGAATGCTTTCATCTGAAGCAAATCCTCATGGAGTATGAGAAAATTCATACTAGGGAGAAATCATATAAGTGTCCTGAATACAATAAACCTGATCTTTAATATCATCTTTACTCCACATTTATAAAACCATTTGGAGGAACAATCATAGAAATGTAATAAAGTTAGGAAAGCTTTCAACCACATAGAAAACTTCTGCATTCATCAGAAATTTCATACTGAACCGAAAACTTAAATATGGGAAAGCTTTAATTCAAATGTCAATCTTAGACATACGAGATTACATACTGGAAAAAAAAAATCCTGCATGTAAGAAATGTGAAAAAGCCTTCAATCACAAATCATATCTCACAGATTTGAAAAAACAATATTGATGTAAAGCATGCACAAATTGCTTCAGCCAAAACAATAACTCATTAAACATAAGAGCATCCATATGGAAAAATATTCTTTGAAAGCAATGGATGTGGAAAAGCTTTTAACCAGAAGGAAAACCTCATCACTCATCAGAAAGAAAAACCTAATGAATGTAATGGATGTGGGTAAGTGTTCATTCAGAAATCAAGCCTCATTACACATTAGAGAAGACATAGTGGAGAGAAAGCCTATATATGTAAGGAACGTAGAAGAGCCTATTCTCAAATCATATCAGTTATTTTACATGAGAGTAATTTCATTACACATGAAAATACAAGTGATACTTTTGAATGTAAGGTAAGCATTCTCTCAAAGATCATCTCCTATTGTACATGTTAGAAGTCATACAGTTGAGAAATCATATGATTGTGTTATTGTGGAAAAAACTTTTTTCACTTCTCAACTCTTGCTTTACATGTTGCAATCCATACAGGTGAGAAGCCTTACCAGTATAGTTATTGTGGAAAAGCTTATAGCCAGAGGTCACACCACATTAGACATCAGAGAACCCACACTCATTAAAAATGCTTTGAATTCCTAGACTAACAAAGACCTTCAGTAGATTCATAACACATTATAAAATTCTTTCTAAAAGAAAATGCATGAATATGGGAAAGCCTTAAAAATAAGTCCAGAACTTATATCCAATAATATTCATGAGGATAAAGAGGATTAATAAATTGGAAATGTGTTATCCACAAATTCATAGCATACATTATTGTTGTTCAATTCTTAGAAGCCTTATCTTTTAAAGGGAGGAACAAGTATTATCCCTCTATACCTCTGCTGCTAATCATGGTCCTGAAGACAGGTTCTAACTCCTGCAGTAAATTGAAGGAAAAAGTAGTTTAAAAATTAAAAAGGAAGAGACAGGTTTAGGTAATATGATAGCCTATGTAAAACTGGAATTCCTAAAATTCTTTGGTATTGATGCATTAATAGTTATGTGGAATAGAAAATGTTGTCAAGAAACATGTCCAGGAATTTGTGGTATCTTGGTATATGAAAGAAATGACATCGTAAGTCAAGAAGAAAGTGATGGCCTGTTCAAAAACTGAATTCTTGGTAATTGGCTCTCCATATGAGGAAACATAATTAGATCCCCGTCATACATTATATTTAAAAATAAATTTCTAGGCATTAAAGAATAAAATAAAGAAAACAAAACTCTACAATTATTAAAATTAAATTTAGGAAAATGCTCTTATTATGTTCTGAGAATATACTGAAGAATAACTAACATGGGTGCAAGGAAATACTTATTATATGGTCAGTCCATGAAAATTGTAATAAAACTTGTGCAAAAAGAATGTAGGAGCTACCAGTATGGGAATGAGTGCATGAAGGGTGTTCTACTTACAAAACAAAAAATCATAGAACAGTTTAAGTATGACAAAACAAATATATATATAAGCAAAAATTATCACAAGCAATTGAGTGAAAAAATCAAGAATGGAATGATGCACATCCTATGCTACACACTTGTACAACACTAACAAAGACCAATACTATGTATTGATTTTATCTGCATATGTTTATGGAGTAAAGAACAAAAAATAGTTTGGAACTAAGAAAATTAATGTATACATAATATATAACAGGCTTTTAAAAATTGATACCAACAACTTCAACAGTATACACATACGCTGTTCCTTTACGCCTCTGACTGCATACTTTAATTTTTTTGTTACTTGTTACAAATTTTGTCTTTGTACCTACTTTATCCAAAATC
Organism: Tolypeutes matacus; assembly: GCA_026826555.1. Classification (NCBI taxonomy): domain Eukaryota; kingdom Metazoa; phylum Chordata; class Mammalia; order Cingulata; family Chlamyphoridae; genus Tolypeutes; species Tolypeutes matacus. The sequence continues at coordinate 1,852,496 of JAKSZT010054437.1, read as the reverse complement.
ATAGATTTATCTTTATATTTTATTAATTTTATTTTTAATAATAAGAAGTGGAATTACATATGCCTAAAATACAACACCTTTACCACAGGTCTATATTTCTTTATGTTGCCTTGATTCATTGTCTAGAATGAATGTCTTTTTTTTTTTTTTTTCTGAAGGACTCTTCAAGTATTACTTGTAGGGCAGGTATAATGCTAATGAAATCCCCCAGGTTCTCTTTATCTGAGAATGTCTTAACCTCTCCCTCATTTTTTAAAGAAAGTCTCACAGGGTATAAAATTCTAGGGAGAAAATTGTTTTCTCTCAGCTCTTTATTCCAGCCCACTGTCTCCTTGCTCCCATAGTTTCTGATGAGAAACCAGCACTTAATCTAATTTGGGATCTCTTGCACCTTTCAGCATACTCTTCTTGCCCTTTGCATTGACAATTTCACTACCATATGTCTGGGGATAGTTCTCCTCCATTTTATCTTGTTTGGTGTTTGATGACTTTCTTGGATGTGCTTATCCACATCTTTTACAATGGCTGATAAGTTTTCCATCACTATTTCTTTGAATATTCATTTTTCCCCTTTCTACCTTTCTTCTCTCTCTGTAACTTCTATAATGCACACATCAGTATGCTTGATGGTGTTTGACAGGCTATTTTAGCTTTTTCTAATTATTTTTTCTTTCTGTTCCTCTGCCTAACTCATTTTAATTTTTCTTCAAGTTCATGGATTCTTTCTTCTGTCAGCTCCATTCTGCTGTTGAATTCCTTCTGGGAATTTTTAATTTCTGCTATTGTAATCTTCAACTCCAATAGTTCTATTTGGTTCATTTTAAAAATTATGTGTTTATTGAGATTCTCATATTATTTATTTATGTTTCCTGATTTACTTTAGTTCTTTTACGTATTTTCCCTCATCTCCTTGAGTATCTTGAATATGTATGCACATATTTAAGTCTTTGTACAGTACGTCCACATTCCGTTATTTTTCATTGATGTTTTCTATATTTTATCCTCTTTCTTTGGATGGGCCATCACTTCCTGTCTCTTTGTCTTGTAATATTTTAATGCACATTGTTACATTAATAATTTAAAATGTAAACTTTGCAGTTTTATCACTAAACTGTCTGTATCTTGAGTTGTATCCAGGTAGTTATATTACAGAGATTTTATTGAGTGCCTGGAGATAACAAAACCAAACAAACCAATATAAAAATCACCTTTCGTCATCTTTGAAAATTGGCTATGATTTGATCAGTGTGGCAGTTTGAAGTTCTTTTATGAAACCCAAAATTAGAAGAATTATGTTTTTTTTTTTAACTAATCCATTCATGTGCGTGCGTGGCCTTTTGACTGAACTTTGTCAGTGAAGGAATCAGCCAGTTTAGTACTATGCCCTCTTGCTGGGTCCAATAGAAACAGAAACAAATATATATAGAGAGAGACAGAAAGAAAGGAAGCTGCCATATTTGATCCTGTGAGATAAAGGACTCCAAGTTGCCCATAGTTGAGCTCAAGGAGAGAAGCTGAAAAAGGCTCAAAGAGATGAGGCTCAGGAAGATATGAGCCATATGCCTGATAGCTCACAGCTGAACATTGGGAAGAATGAGGAGAAGCCAAGACTGAGAGAGGAGGCCCAGACAAAAACAAGCCCTATGCCTTATTGCCCACAGCTGAGCTCCAGGAGATGGAAACTTCTGGATGGAATGGCAGAGACGGCCAGCCATCTTTGCCATATGGCAGGACACTAGTATCAACAGTAGGTGATGTTAGTGAGAAAACATCTCTGATGATGCCTTAATCTGGACATTTCTTGACCTCTGAATTATAAGCTTTTACAGTAAATAACAACCGATTATAAAAGCCAACCTATTTCTAGTACTTTGTATCAGCAGCCCTGTGCAAACTAAGACAGTTTTCTCCTACAGCATTCAATCCTTATATTATGAATGTTAACTCAAGGTGAATGAAAAGTCCAGGGTCCTACTTTACTTTTCTGGACCTGTGTATTTTCTCGGGATTGTGCTTGCTAGTGGGCTAAGGAGTTCTACCATTTACAGTAATTTTGATGCTAACTAAACTCTCCAGGAATCAATCTTTCTCTCTCATGGTTCCACCTGAAGACTTAAAACAGCTAAATATTTGCCACAGGCTTCCTGACTCGCATTTCTTATATTACTTTTACTGTCTCATACTGCTTTTGGCTAGAGGGAAAATTCTGGCAGGGGGTTGCTCCAAACTGCCTTGGGGAAGGGATGATGGAAAGACAGGAAGGGTTTCAGAAGCTTCTCTTATGTCTCTTTGAAGCTGCATTTTCCTGATTCAAAACGTTTCTAGTTAATTTAGTCCTTCAACTCTTTCTACAGTTTTTTTTTTTTTAATAGTTTATTGTCAAACTGTATTGCTTGGGTTCTTACGGCACACATATATTAGATTTATATTTTTTAAAAGGAAATGTATTTTTTTTTGAGATGTTGTGAGCTTACAAAACAATAGGCTATTGAATCCACCACCCTGTGGTTTTTATGTTGTTAGTGAGAAGTCTGTCACCGCTATGATCATGACCTTTGTATGTGATTCACTCCTAGATTAATCTTTTAAAAATTGCCAAGTGTGAAGAAATTTCACAATTGTGTGTGTTTATTTTAGACTTCTTTCTTTAAACACTCAGATGGCCCTTTCATTCTTTAATCTTTCATATTTGATATCTGGCAGCTTTTCTGGAATTATTTGATAATATTCTCTCCTTCATTACTTGCTATGTCTATAAATATTAGAATTTGGTTAGTGACTTTTTAACAATATATTTTTATTACAGAAGTTGTAAACTTACAAAACAATCATGCTCATGTGCAGAATTCCCATACAGCAACCCTTCACCAACACACCACACCTTTGTGGAATATTTGTTACAGATTATGAGATAATATCATCAGTCTATTACCACTCACCATGATCCATACCATACATTTGGCATATTTTTCCATACCCCCCATTATTAACAAAGTACATCTTTGGCATTGATGCAAGAACATTATAGTCAGTGAGTTTTACTATGACTATGAACATTAAAATACTATATCCTTAAACAGAATAGTTGTTAATTTGTCATCCAGTATTTTATTTATTTATTTATTTATTTTTATATATTTTAAAATTTGCTTATGTTACATAAATGTTATGCAAAAATTACAGGATTCCCATGTTCCCCACTTCTACACCTCCCATAACATCCCACATAAACACCTTTAATTAGTATGGCACATCACCTGCAATGGATATACACAACCTGGAGCTTTGCCACTAAGCATGGACTATAGCTCACATTGTAGACCACACTCTCTCCAACACATTTCTGCATGTTATATGCTGATATAAAATGGCCTATATCTGTCATTGTAATGTCACTCAGGACAACTCCCAAGTCCTGAAAAAGCACCTGTATTACAACTGCATTTCCCTTCTCTGCCCTGAAAGTGTCCAATGTCCACTGTCTTCACCTCACTATTGTAATTTCTTCCATTGCTTGAATCACAACATGGCTACAACAGAATACCAGAAAGTCCACTGTAGTCCAGAGCTCTTCCCCCAATCTTGAGGACTTTGGGATGGTGATGTCCACTCCAACTCCAAATGAGAGGGAACTTATATTGCATGGATAAAATGGATGGGATTATCCTGCTTGCAGCTGTAGACTCTCTCCATTCCCAGGGATTGCCATTGTCCATCATCATCTCCTCACCAGGTGACTTGGATGAGTCCATTAGACTGTAGAGTAGGAGTTGCAGCTCCACTGAGATTCCAGGCACAGCTGGCACATGGGCAGGCCAAAGGTTCCATTCTCTGGTAGTACACCTACACACTCCAACATCACATATAGGTTTGAATAGAAGGGACTGATGGACCATGTGCAGGGAGAACTTATTGGAGTCCAACTCTGTCACTCTCAGGAGCACAAATTCCAAAGTAGAGCCCACTGATAAAGCATCAATCTCTGGAGCTATCCCCCTTATATAGGACCTGGGTGTCTCCAGAGACCTCAGGAGACCCTCCATGTAGGGTGACATCCACTATGGTGTTCAATGAGTTCCTACTGAGGTGTGTGTAAGCATTACCTCTGGGATGACCTCCCAACTTTCTTTGAAGTCTCTTAGCCACATGAAGTCATTTGTCTTTACCTTTTCCCCCTCTTATTCAACGTCTTTTTCCAATCATATTGCCAGTTGGCACGTGGAGGCTCTCAGGTTTGCAACTTTTAGGCATCACAAAACAATAGACTAAGATTCAATTACAAGAGCAAAGACTTGTAAGGTTAGTCATCAATAATAAGAACCCATTAGTGGACCATCCTCCTTTGCCAGACACTGCCCCTGCATTCGGGAGTCTGTTGCTGCTCACTTGGAAAATGTGGCAGAGCTCTCCAGGCTGGGAATTCAGTATTCCCTCATTTATAGAGGATTGTCTACCCACTGTAACCATGCCACACCCCTTAATCATTTGAACAAATTTATATATTTTTCATGTGTATTCAGGTGAAATTCCTCCCATGAAACCCCCATCCCAGACATCTCCCACCAATGATCCTCTGCTGTCCCCATTGTAACCCTTCTGTGACCTAAATCTTCCTTGATGATAAAGCCCATATAATAGCCAAATACAATTAATAGGCAAATGAGATAATAATGATAAGCTTAAATATGAGAGATAAAATACATGGAAACTCAGAAAAAAACTAAAAATAAAATTAAAGGATTAGGACATTTAAAAATGGAAAAAAACAACAATTTTTTAAAATTATTTATTTTTTTTCCTTTTATCACTGCATTATTGGATGCCCAGTCTGTACCATGGCACCTTCACCCTCTCACTCCCCAGTGTCTCCCAATTTTTCATTTAACTTTCAAAGAAGTTTTAGGTCACAGCAAAGTTACACACAAAATACTAGAGACTCATATACCCAACCTCCTCCCCCTTTCCTCACCGCATATTAAAACCTTTTTTATGTGGATGGTAGCATTTTAATGACTGTTATACAGATAGTGAAACATAGATACTAAACATTGTCAATGGTTGATAGTATAGTTTACTATTTAGATGGTAAGGTTTAATAATTCTTGATGATATTTATCATGTCCTGTGTCCATTACTGTAAGGTAATGAAAAACATATCCCATGGCCAATAAATACCCCCTGTTTGATCTTTTCTGTTCCTTCCTCCCCATCCCCCTGGGGCACATGACCTCCCCTGTCTTGACTCATTGGATGACAAGATTCATAGTAACATGCAACAAGAGGTCTTGACATGCTGATTATCCTCCCCTATTAGGATCCATCCTTGCTCCTAAGAGACACCCACCTGTCTTTTTCTGGGTGAATTGGTCCTCCCAAAAATGTGGGTCCGTCTCCTTCCCACTCACCATGTGGGTCCCCACTCCCTAACACAATACATTATGACAGGATGAACACTCACACACTCCCCAGCAGCCAACTTCAGATGCACCCTGTCTTGAAAGTTTCCCAAACCTACACCCTAAACCAGTGATGCTACCTTGTCATATTGTCATAAGAGTATTCCCACTCCTGCCCTTTCCACCGCATACCCACAAATCTGATGTTAAATTTGTTCCTCTTCCATCTCTCTCCCCAGTATCCTGCGTATTCTCACCTGCCCTTCCTAATCTACCCACCTGTCAACCCTGCACCACCAAACCCAGTAATATTACTACCCACCTGTCCTATCCTTCAATATGCAACTATACTCTATCATTTTGCCATAGATTATGTCTGTATGGGTGATGGCTCACAACCTTCTCTTTTCATTCTCTCCCTTAATAACCTCTCTTTCAGACAATAGTTCTCAGAGACTGCTCACTTTCCTCAGTTCAAATCAGTGAGGTGATATAATGTTCATCCTTCAATGCCTGGCTTGCTTCACTCAACGTAAGGTCTTCAAGATTCATCCATGTTATTCCATGTGTTAGCACTTTATTCCTTCTTACAGCTGAGTAATATTCAATTGTATGTATGTACCACATTTTGTTTATCCATTCATCTATTGATGGGCACCGGGGCACCAGGGCTGATTCCAATTTTGGCAATTGTGAACAATGCCACTATGAACATTGGTGTGCATATATCTGTTCGTGTCTTTGCTGTCAATTCTTCTGGGTATATACCCAGCAGTGGAATCACTGGATCATACAGAAGATCTATTGTTAGTTTTCTGAGGAACCGCCAAACTCTCCTCCACTCTGGCTGGACCATTCCACAATCCCACCAGCTGTGGATGAGGGTTCCTATTTCTCCACATACTCTCCAACATTTATAGTCTGCTGTTTTTTTAATAGCCGCCATTCTAATGTGTGTAAGATGGTATCTCATCTTCGTTTTGATTTGCATTTCCATAATAGCTAGCGATGTCAAACATTTTTTCATGTGCTTTTTGGCCATTTGTATTTCTTCCTTAGAGAAGTGTCTTTCCAGGTCACTTGCCCATTTTTTAAATGTGTTGTTATTCTTTTTATTTTTGAGGTGTAGGATTTCTTTATATATGCAGAATATTAGGCTTCTATCAGATATATGGTTGCCAAATATTTTCTCCCATTGTGTAGACTGCCTCTTTATTTTCTTAATAAAGTCCTTTGAAGTGCTGAAGTTTTTGATTTTGAGGAGATCCCATTAATCTATTTTTTTCTTTTGCTGCTCATGCTTTGGGTGTGAACTTCATGAAACAATTTCCTATTACAAGGTCCTGTATATGCTTCCCGACATTATCTTCCAAGGTCTTTGATCCATCTTGAGTCGATTTTTGTATTAGGTGTGAGATGGTATTCCTCTCTCATTCTTTTGGATATGGATATCCTGTTCTCCAAGCACCACTTGTTAAAGACGCCATTCTCTCCCAACTGATGGGCTTGGTGGCCTTGTCAAATATCAGATGACAGTATATGCAAGTATCTATATCAGAACTCGGAATTCGGTTCCATTGGTCAGTATGTCTCTCCTTGTGCCAATCCCATGCAGTTTTGAGCACTGTAGCTTTGTAGAATGTTTTAAATTCAGGTAATGTGATACCTCCAACTTCACTTTTCTTTCTCAAAATTTTTTTTTGCAATTCGGGGCCATTTACCTTTCCAATTATATTTTGTAGTTAGTTTTTCCAGTTCCTTAAACAATACAGTGTTGATTTTTATTGGGATTTCATTTAACCTGTAGATTAGTTTGGGTAAGGTAGACATCTTGATGACGTTTAGTTTTTCTTTCCATGAACAGGGATTATTCTTCCATTTATTTAAGTCTTCTTTGATTTCCTTTAACAATGTTTTGTAGTTTTCTGTATATAAGTTCTTTACATCTTTAGTTAAATTTATTCCTAGGTATTTGATTCTTTTAGTTACTATTGTAAATGGTATTTTTTCCTTGATTTCCTCCTCAGATTGCTCATTATTGTTGTACAGAAATGCTACTGATTTTTTCGCATAGATCTTATATCCTGCAACATTACTGAACTCCTTTATAAGTTCTAGAAGCTTTGTTGTAGATTTCTCATGGCTATCTACATATAGGATCATGTCGTCTGCTAATAATGATATTTTTACTTCCTCTTTTCCAATTTGGATGCCTTTTATATCTTTTTTCTTGCCTCAGTGCTTGAGCAAGTAATTCTAAGACAATATTAAATAGGAGTGGTGTTCGTGGGCCTTCATGTCTTGTTCCTGATCTCAGAGGGAAGGCTTTTGGGAATTCACCATTGAAAATGATGGTAGCTTTGGGTTTTTCATATATATCCTTTATCATATTTAGAAAGTTTCCTTCTATTCCTATCTTTTGCAGTGTTTTTATCAGGAAAGAGTACCGTATTTTGTTGAATGATTTCTCTGCATTTATAGAGATAATCATGTGATTTTTTTTCTTTCAATCTGTTTATGTGGTGTATTACATTGATTGATTTTCTTATGTTGAACAATCCTTGCATTTTAGGGATGAAACCAAGTTGGTCATGGTGTGTTATCCTTTTGATATGCTGTTGAATGCAATTAGAAAGTATTTTGTTGAGAATTTTCACATCTAGGTCCATTAGAGAAATTGGTCTGTAAATTTCCTTTCTTGTGGTATCTTTGTTTCAACTGATATTAGGGTAATGTTGGGATCATAGAATGAGTTAGCCAATATTTCTTCTACTTCTATGTTTTGAAAGAGCTTAAGCAGGATTGGTGTTACCTCTTCTGGAATGTTTGGTAGAATTCAGCTGTGAAGCCATCTGGTCCTGTGCTCTTCTTAGTTGGGAGGTTTTTGATGTCTATCTCTTTACTTGTAATTGGACTGTTGAGTTCATTAATTTCTTCTTTATCAAAGTAGGCTGTTTGTGAGTTTCTAGAAATTTGTCCATTTCCTCTAAATTATCATTCTTGTTGGCATATAATTTTTTAAAGTATCCTCTTATGATACTCTTTATTTCTGTGGGGTCAGTAGTGATATCCACTTGCTCATTCCTTATTTTGTGTATTGCATCTATTCTTTCTTTTTCTTTGATAGTCTGGCTAAGGGTTTGTCTATTTTATTGATCTTCTTGAAGAACCAGCTTTTGGTTTTGTTTATTTTTTCTAGTGCTTTCTTATTCTCTATTTCATTTAGTTCTGCTCTAACCTTTATTTCCTTCTTTCTACTTCCTTTAGGTTTAGTTTGTTGTTGTTTTTTTTTTCCAGTTTCTCCAAGTGTGCAGTTAGGTCTTCAATTTTAGTTCTTTCTTCTTTTTTAATATATTTATTTATGGCTATGAACTGCCCTTTCAGGACAGCTTTGGCTGCATCACATAGGTTTTGATATGTTGTGTTGTCGTTTTCATTAGTTTCAAGATAATTACTGATTTCTTTTGAGATTTCCTCCCTGATCCAATGTTTGTCTAAGAGTGTGTTTTAACTTCTCTATCTTTGTGCTTAATCTGTTTATCTGGCCCTTAGTGATTTCTAATTTCATTCCACTGTGGTCAGAGAAATTACTTCGTATAATCTCAATCTTTCTGAATTCATTAAGAATTGTTCTGTGACCTAGCATGTCGTCTATCTTGGAATATGATCCATGTGCACTTGAGAAGATTGTAAATCCTTCTGTATTTCGATATAGTGTTATGCATATATCTGTTAGGTCCATGTCCTCTGATGTATAGTTCAGAGTCTTTGTTCCTTTATTGATTCTCTGTCTAGATGTTCAGTCTAATGGTGATAATGATGTATTAAATCCACTATTATAATTGTAGAGGCATTTATTTCTCCATTTATTTTTTCCAGAATTTGCCTAATGTATTTTGAGGCACTCCGATTAGGTGCATAAATGTTTATGATTGTTCTCTCTTCTTGAGAGATTACCCCTTTTACTAATATACAGTGTCCATCTTTTTCTCTTACAATAATTTTGCATTTAAAGTCTATCTTGTCTGATATTAGAATAGCTACTCGTGCCCTTTTTTCACCATTGTTTGCTTGTAAAATTGTTTTCCAGCCATTCACTTTCAGCCTCCTTGAATACCTGGGTCGAAGGTGGGCTTCTTGTAGACAGCATATAGATGGATCATATTTCCTTATCCATTATGCCAACCTGTGTCTCTTGAGTGGCAAATTTAATCCATTAACATGCAGTGTTATTACTCACAAGCAATTTCTTACTTCAGCCATATTTTTGTGGGGTTAATCTATGCCATATGTTGTTTTGTTTCTGTTTATGTCTTTTTAGTTGCTTTACACTCTCCCCCAATTCTGTCTCCCTTGTTTTTTTACTTTCAATGTGTAGAACTTCCTTTAGTGTTTCTTGAAGTGCAAGTTTCTTATTGGCATACTCTCTTAATTTCTGTTTATCTGTGAATATTTTGAACTCTCCCTCATTTTTGAATGCCAGTTTTGCTGGATAGAGTATTCATGGCTGGAAGTTTTTTTCTTTTAGTACTTTGACTATGTCATACCACTGTCTTCTTGCCTCCATGGTTTTAGATGAGAAATCAGCACTTAATTTTATTGTGCTTCCCTTGTATGTGATGGTTCTCTTGTTTCTTGCTGCCTTGAGTATTTTCTCTTTGTCTTGAGCATTGGACATTTTGACAAGTAGCTGTCTTGGAGTTGGCCTGTTTGGATTTGTATTGTTTGGGGTGTGCTGTGCTTCCTGGACTTGTACATCAATCTTTCTCATTAAGGTTGGGAAGGATTCAGCCATTATTACCTTCAACACTCCTTCTGTTCCTTTTCCCTTCTCTTCTCCTTCTGGGATGACCATAATGCATATGTTTGTGTGCTTTGTGTTTCGGATAAATCCCTGAGTCCTTGTTGGATTTTTTCTATCTTTTTATCTATCTGTTCTATTATATGTTTGATTTCAGATGTATTGTCTTCCACATCACTAATTATTTCTTCTGCGTGTTCAAATCTGCTGTCATGTGAATCTTTTTGATTTCTTGGATTGTGACATTGATCATATCTGTTATCTTTTTATGTATGTTTACAATTTCTTCAGTATGTTCTCCCAGTGTCTTCTTAATATCCCTAATCTCTTCCTTCAATTAATTAAGTTGGTCCATGATATTTGTTTAGTTGTCCTATGTTCTGTAGCTCTTCCTGGCTTTTAGTTTGTTCATTGGACTGGTCCATGTCTTCCTTTTTCTCAGTGTGGTTTTTAATTTTTTTGTTGTCCTCTAGTCATTCTTTTATGTTCATGGGTTCATTCAGTTGATTAGTTTCTATCTCTGGTCTAGAGTTTTATTTAGCTGGTGGTTCTGTGTGTGTGTTAAATTTTCTCTTTGACTCTTTCTCTTCTTATTTATTTCCTTGCTTCTTTCTATGTTCCTGGGTTGCCAGCATGAGTCATTGCTCAAAGCAGCCTTTTTCCCTGAGGGTGGGGCTCAGCCATCTGTGTTAACCACCACAGGCAGGAGGAAATCTCAAGAATCTCTCCTGAGCAATGCACACCATACAGCTCCCTCCAGATCAATGTCCCCAAGGTTCTCGCTCCATGCACCCTCAGTACAGTCCCCAGGCTGTACCCTGCCCCTAATCAGACATACTCAGCAAGTCAGCGAGTGCCCTCCTAAACTGATGCCACCTTGCCTTTCTTATAGGTTTTTAAATAAAATTTTATTGAAGTATATTATTCATATATGACCATATATAAACAACAAATTTACAGTAAACTTTGTGAGTTTACAAAACAAACATGCATATCATCATACAAGTTCCCTATACATATCCCTAACCCCACCTTTCATTACTGTGAAGCATTTGTTAGAACAATGAAAGAGCATTATCAAAATATTAATACTAACTATAGCACATATCTTACATTTGGTATATTTTTCCCCAACACACCCGATTATTATATATTTGTTATTATTCAGGAGAAAACATTCTCATATTTTTCCTGTTAACCACAGTCCATCATCCACCAATGGATTCTCTGTGTTTCAGAGCCCCATGTTTTCTAAAATCATTTCAAAGTTTACATTAAGTGGCTCTCATTTGAGTCTCACTCTTTTAGAGTTCCACATTATTCACAGATATCTCCTGCTGATTCTGTTTCCCGAGAGAGCCCTGACTAATACAGCAAGTGAGGGGAATCATGCAGTAATCAGGATACAGGTGCTTAGACATGTCTGATGGTGACAGCAAAGACCTAGGACTCTTCCTCCAAGACTGACATGGTCTAAAATTTGAAGATCATCCAAGAGAGCTGTGGCATGATATACTTATCTGCACTGTCATGACATGGCTATGGGATGTCTATGCAGAATCCATGGTGACATTTGTCATGTTGCTACCTTCCAAAGACTGTGGGTCCTCTTTGGTCAGAAGAAACTTACAGTAATTTTGTAATGTTTTGTAGCAATGGAAAGAGGAATTTTTTTTTTTCCAATATTAAGGGACAACAATAACGAGTATGGGATTTTCCCTTTTAAAATAATAAAAATGTTCTAAAATTGAATGTTCTAAGATTTATTAAAATCAACTCTTTAATGAAAATGAGAGACCGTGGGGACGTTCAAGTCCAGGTTCCTCAGGCAAGCTGCAAACCAGGGGCTCCAGTGAAAGCACGATGAAAGGTTGTTGATGAGTCTCTGGGAGAAGTTGCCTGTCCAACGATGAGCTGGGAAATTCTCTCTGAATGTTGAAATCACTTCCACTTTTAAGTCATTCAACTGATTGCATAAAAGCACCACCCATTGATAATGTAATCTCCCTGATTGATGCAGATGTAATCAGCCATCCACGCAGTAAACTCACTGGTGATTGAAGTCCATAAATGCTCTTGTATTACAATTAGCCCAGTGCTTCCCGGAACAAACACCTGGACACAACTACTTGGCCGAGTTGACACATTAACCTAACCATCACACTTGCCCTCACAAATTATTTCTACACATTACTTGAACATTTTCCACCTTCTCTTCAGGATCTTAAGATGCATACTGTATGAAATGGTAAGATCTGAACCCCAATGCCCAGAAGGGAAATCTCTGGCTTGGAGAGCTCAGTGTCATGCCTGAGGTCAGACAAAAAGCCAGGGCTGATATTTGGGATCTAGCCTGAGAAAGCAACTAATGAGATGCTAATAGATACTGGAAGGGAAGTCAGTCCCAGAAGAAAGGTTCCCTGAGGATCTGCAAAACATGGAGGATGTACTGCAGGTTGGGGGAGAAGAAGTAGTGGGGAACAAGGGAAAGGCTCAGTGGCTGCTAGTGGTGGGGAGCAGGGACATTTGCAGCCTTCACAACACCCGAAACCAGGAGACTCAAGCAGCCCAGACAGGGATGCAGCATGTGGCCTTGCTCATGGGCAGACTTGAGCAGACCCTCAGTTCCCCTACATATCTCCAGGCTCATAGAAGGAAGTGGCTTATGAGCAGATGCCTGAAGCAAATAACAAGGGTGTTCATCTTGTTGAACAGATAAACCAGCTCTCACAAGCTTTCTTCCTGTATGAGAAAGTGCCTTCAACAGCTTCATTATCATTCGGTTCCACATCATTTTATTTTTGTATTTTTTTTATTAACTTTATTTATTTTTAAAGAAGCTTTAGATCACATAAAAGTTACATAAAAAATATAAAAGATTACCATATGCCTCACTCCCTCCCCCTCCCACACTTTCCCACATTAACAACATCCTTCATTATTGTGGTACTAATGGTAAAAAAAATTAGTTGGTAAAATGGTAAAATTGAGGGAAACATGTTGAAGCATATTTACTAACCATGGATTATAGTTTACATTCAGTCTGCACAATTTTGTAGGTTATGACAAAATATATAATGGCCTATATCAATCATTGCAATGTCATGCAAGACAATTACAATGTCCTGAAAATACTATCATATTACACCAAATCTTCCCTCCCACCCTCAGAACCTCTGGTGGCCACTGCCTTTATATCAATGATAAAAGTTCTTCTATTGTTAGAATAATAATGTCTATAATAGAATAATAAGTCTACTTTAGTGTTGTTCATTCCCCAATCTTGAGGATTTGTGGATGGTTATGCCCACTCTGTTTATAATTGAGAAGGGGCTTAGATCCCATGGGTCATATGTATGGAACTGTCTTGCTTGCAGTTGAAAAAAAACACGCTACCTTCCCTCTAGCATGGGTCACAACTCCTGGGGATGAGCCTCTCTTGCACCAAGGAATTATTACCAAGTACCTGCTAGCAATGCATTTCAAAAAAGACTGTGACCAAAAGTGGAAAATCATAAATACAAATGAGATTTTGTCGCTTAGAGATTTCAAAATGAGTACGGAGGTCATTCCAGAGGTTATACGTATACACAGGATCTCATTGCCTGTCACTGTAAATAGTGCCTCAAGATGTCTCTAGAGACATCCAGACACTATAACCAGGGCTGACACACGCAGGAATTGGAGACCCTGAGAATGAGCCTTACTTTGGAATTTATTAACCCCAGTGTAACAGAGTTAGACACATTTATGGCTTCCCTACACATGGCTCATCTCTCTTTTTTTGAGCCTATATTTAGCACTATACTTGTTAAATGTAAGTCCCAGAGACTTAAATCTTTGGTCTTTTCATGTGATGGTTGAGTCCTGAATCTCAGAACAGTTGCAACACCTACTCTCCAGTTCATTGGATTCTCCCAGGACTAATAAAAAGCAGGTGATACCGAACAATGCCCATCACAATGAATAGAGATTTTCTGCAACTGCAAGCAAGATAATTCTATGCATCTGCCCCATGGGATCTAAGTCCCCACTCAATTAGAAGCAGAGTAGGCTTCACCATCCCCAAGTCCTCAAGATTGGGAAATGAACAATGGACTAAAGTTGATTTATTATTATTCTATTACAGACTTATTATTATTCTAGATATGGAAGAACATTAATCATTGATATAAAGGCAGTGAGGGGATGAAGAGAGAAGAATAGGTGTAACCTGGAGGCATTTTTGGGACATTGGAATCATCTGGCATGAAATTGCAATGATAGACACAAGCCATTATACATTTTGTCGTAACCTATAAAATTGTGCAGGGCAGATTGTAAACTCTAATATAAACTATAGTCCATGGTTAGTAGCAATGCTTCAATACGTGTCATCGATTGTAAGAATTATACCACCCTAATGAAAGATGTTGTTAATTTGGGAATATGTGGGAGCTGGAGCAGTTGGGAATATGGGAATCCCTTATATTTTTTATGTAAAAGGTTATGTAATCTAAAGCTTCTTTAAAAATAAAAATATTTTTAAAAATGTCCATTTTTTAAGGTTTGAAGTGTTATCTCATTGTAGTTTTGATCTATGTTTAACTAATAGATAGTGATGTTGAGCATTTTTTCCATGTGTTCTTTGGTCGTTTGTATTTCCTCTTTGGAGAAATGTCTATTCAAGGCTTTAGTCCATATTTTTAATTGGGTTGCTTATATTTTTATCCTTGAATTGCATGAGCTCTTTATATAAAATGGATATAAATCCCTTAGTAGGTATGTTGTTTCCAAATATTTTCTCACATTGAATAGGCTGACATTTAATTTTCATGTTGAAGTCTTTTGAAGAACAATAGTACTTAATTTTATCTATTTTTTCTTTGTAGCTCATGCTGTGGGTGTAAAGTTTAAGAAACTACCACATACCACAAGATCTTGAAGATGTTTCCTTACATCTTCTTCTAGAAGTTTTATGGTAGTCACTTTTATATTTAGGCTCTTGATCCATTTTGAGTTAATTTTTGTATAAGGGGTTTATGGGGTCCACTTTCTTTATTCTGGATATGGAAATCCAATTTTCTCAGCACAATTTGTTGAATAGACTGTTCTGTCTTAGCTGGATGGGCTTAACAGCCTTGTAAACAATCACTTGACTATAGATGTGAGGTTTAATTTCTGAGTTCCCGATTCAGTTCCCTTGGTCAATCTGTCTATCTTCATGATAGTACCTTGCTGTTTTTTTCCAATATAGCTAAGTAATAATATTTAAAGTCAGGAAATGAAGGTCATCCAACTTAGTTCTTTATGTAAGACATTTTGGCTATTCCTGGTTGCTCAGCTTTTCAAATTTTTTTTTTATTTAGAAACTTTTTTGAAGTATATCACTCCTACATAAACATACATAAACAATAAGTGTATAGTAAAGTTGTGAACCTACAAAAAAAAAAACATGCATAATAACATACAGGACTCCCACACCTCACCCTGCCATCAATACCTTGCATGGTTGTGAAACATTTTTAACAAATGATGAAAGAGCATCCTCAAAATTTTACCACCAACCAAAGTATCTTATATTTAGTGTATTTTCCCCAAACCACACCATTATTATTATTATTATTATAACATAAACATACATAAACAATAAGTATATAGTAAAAGTTGTGAATTTACAAAGCAAACATGTGTAATATCATATAGGTGTTCCATACATCAACCCACCACCAATACCTTGCATTGTTGTGAGATATTTGTTACAAATTATGAAAGAATATTGTCAAAATCTTCTTATTAACTATAGTCCATATTTTACATTTGGTTTATTTTTCCTTCAACCCACTCTATTATTATTTTTAAAATATGTTTTTATTTAAAAAGTTGTGAACTTACAAAACAGTCATGCACATGTACAGAATTCTGATACAACACCCTTTCCATCATAATACCCCAGCGTGGTGAAATATTTGTTACAGATTGTGAGATAATATCATCAGACTATTACCACTAACCATGGTCCATAGTCTACATTTGGCACACTTGCATACGTCTCCATTATCAACACAGTACATTCTTGGCATAGATGCATGAATATTACAAGTCCTAAGTTTCAGCTCACATTTGTCCTTGACATCCTGTAACTTGAATGCTAATGATGCAAATTTAATACAGCATGTATGGTAAGGAGATGGAATAAAAGAAATATATCTCATACATGTATCTGTTCACATACAAAATTAAGAAATAATAAAATTTGCCACCCTCATTTCTATAACAGGTAATGTAGTCTCCAAACCTCATGTCTACCTGACCCCTACATATGGACCTGAAGCCATTGTAAACCCTTCTCTTATTCTGGCTCCCAATCAACACTAGCTATTTTTTTTTCCAGAGAAGTTGCACCACTTTATTTTTTTCTGTTAGCTGATTTTTAAAAATATTTTTAAAATAAGATACATAGATTACATAAATGTTACACAAAAAACTACAGGGATTCCCATACTCCCCACTTCCTACACCTCCCACAACCTCCCACATAAACATCCTTCATTAGTGTGGCACACTAATTGCAATTGACAAACACATCCTGAGACTTTGCCACGAAGCATGGACCATAGTTCACATTGTAAACCACATTCTCTTCCACACAGTTCTGCATGCTATATGATGATACAAAATGGCCTATATCTGTCATTGCAATGTCACTAAGGAATATCCCCAAGTCCCAAAAAAAGCCAGAGTATTTGCAGTACTCTGGAGATCATTATCTCATGGAATTACCTTTGGACATCTGCTGTCACTGGATGGTAAGGAATGTGTCCCCAATGCCTTTGCTTGTGATGCCGCAGATATGCCCAGAATTTTATAAATCAAACCATGATTGACCTGTTTACACAACATAATAATAACGTCTCTTTTTTCTTGTGCAGACACTGTCAAATCGTATGTCATATAAAAATTGGTTAAACCATTTTTGAGTCCTTGATTTTGTGAAGCTAACAAGGGAATCTTTGATTCTCCTCTTCAAGTTAAGAAAATACAATATTAAGAGGGAGTCATTATAGTTGTTACTATTGTTGTTTATGTCTTCCCTTCACCCTTCTTTCTCCTTAACTTTTTTTTTTTAAGGTATTCAGCCCGGGATTGAATCTGAGACCTCGTATGTGGGAAGTCGGCACTCAACCACTGAGCCACATCAGCTCCCCTGAGCTGGTTTTTCCATTAGTTTGCCTGTTGTTTGTTTCTGTTTTAGGAAGCTGCAGAACCTAACCCAGGACCTCTCATGTGGGAAGCAGGTGCTCAACTGCTTGAGCCATATCCTTTCCTGTACTATGCTTTTATTATTTCCATTTTTATTCAATGTTTCCAAATATTAAAAAGTCAAGATTCTTATACTAATTATCTCAAATGAGACCATGAAAACAGTTCAAAGTTTGCACAACAATTATTTACCCCCTTCAGTGTTGCTATTTTATACACTAGTGTGATGAACAGATAATTGAATGGCATGTGCTTGGTTGGAAAATGCCATCTGTTTACAAAACATGCAGCAGAGTTTCTGCCCCATAGCTGTAAGTCTTTACAATAACTAGTGCTTTCCTGTTTTGTTTTGTTTTGTTTTTATTTAGGAGGCACATGTGACTGAAAAATTTGGCTACCCAATATTATCCAACTACCACACACAAAGCACAAATGATGGTCCCATCACTGCAATCTATGGAGGGTTGAGATAGTGGACATTATTTTCTATAGTAGATTCAACTGTTTAGCTTGAAGATATTGGAATTTTCTCTTCAGAGAAATAAATTTCCTTTGGGTCTTTCCTCTAATTTTGCTAGATTGGGTTCCAGAAGAACTCTCCATGAATTTAAAGAGTGACAACTGTTAAGTGTTCTGTTGCATTATAGGAATAGAAGATCTGGGAACTTTGCTAGACTAAAGACAGTGGTTTTCTAAATGGCACTGAAGAAAATCCTGATTCCAGTGCACTACTTAGTCTAAATGTTTCTGACCAGAGAAAATTATACAACAATATTTTTAGTCTAACTTTTTGAAAGATGGCTGATATCAATACTGTACATATTTTGCATGTGAAACACATAGTGCAAGAGCTGATAAAGTTAGATCATGCATTATTACTTCTAAGAATATCTTATACAAGAGAAATCCCCCCAAGTACTTGTGAAAGTATTTCAGGTAGAAGTAGTCTTATATGTAAAAACCATTAAGCTTCTTGGCTGTGTTAAGTGTATAATTAAAAGAAATTTAAAAGATTACTGGATGTGTAAGTTCATTGAGGGTGGTGGGCCACACTTGTGGGAGATGTTTGTGTGGGATGTGATGGGAGGTGTGGGAGGTGGGCAACATGGGAATCCTAGTGGGTTCCGTGTAATATTTTGGGTAATCTAAGCACCTCTTAAAATATATGTATATAAATATATATAAATAACATTTTTGTAAGCAAATACACATATATTCATATATATTTATATATCATTTTGCAAATGTTTGTATGTATTGGGAGAATTTTGATTTTTACCCACAATAAAAATAAATAAAAATTAAAAAAAAAAAAAAAAAAGATTACTGGGAAAAAACTTCTAGTCCATTAAAGATTGATAGAAGGTGTCAATTGTGGAATTTTAAGTGTTTCCTTTTTTAAAAACACCCAGAATAAATAACCTCAGTACAAAGAAAAATATAAAATTCTGGATGATCATATTTGATCACACTACATAGTTTAGAATTAAAATACATCATTTGTTAAATTATTTTTTACTGTACTCATTCCCTTCACAGTGTTAATTTGTGAACTACAGTTTAATTTAGTTCTGCAGCCTTTACAGCACAAGATCTCATTTTTAAACATGGTACCTATTTTCCTTAAGTGTAACAGCACTCTATTTTTTTTAGCAGCAGTTATATATTTTTTAAAGGTTAACATATTGTGGAACAAAATGCTCTGTTTTCTAATTTACACTCAGTAGTTACATTATTTACAAAAGGTTTAAGTCTACATATAAAATGACTTTTACTTTCCCTCATCTTACATCTTAAAGGTTTATCCTCCCATCTAATTTCTGATTTAGTGGGGGAACTGCAGGGGTTTCAGAAAAAGATACCTATGTGTTTTAGATGGAGTTCTTGATTTTAACTGAATATAGGGCAAGCATAAGACAAAATAATTCTTAGTTCAGGGTATGTTACAGTGCCCCAGGTTAGTTATACAATAAATAGTACCTATTGACAATCTGTAAAAGATGAGGCATTCTAAGGTGCCCTAACAATGTAAGTCTGTAATAGCTGAACAAGAAAACCATGTTACTCAACCATGCGGCAGTTATCACTGCCTGGGCATTCAAGGTTAGACTTCAAGCCTGTGGTCATCAGCAGACAGAGAAGTTTAACTAAAGGGGTTCCACTATGTTAAAAAACAAAATATGTTTTAAAAACAATTTATCTTGAGAAAAATGTGGCTCCTAGGGTATTCTGTGCAGAGAGATGGATAAAGTGAGCTGACCACTGAGCATATTAAATCAAATTCCATGAATATAGTTTTCATGACAAGATGTATTTACTCCATGTATTTTGCTAATGATACCTCCCTGAAAATCAACAATTCTGTGGTTACACTTTGTGTAAAACTACTCTTCAGTTATAGGGAAAATAGCTGTATCATACAGCTTACATAATACCAGTTATGAAAATTAAGAGAAATGAGCAGTTGGATTCATAAAGAGAGAAAATTAAACCTTTGTCAAGACAGTTATTGCACAACACAGAAATAACTCAAATCTGGAATTTATCAGTTCATATTGTGATCTTATGAAACAAAATTTGGAATGGATGTACAATTTCTTCAATACTAAGAAACATCATTTTAACCAATTCTTGCCACAGAAGGAGCTGTTGAGTACATTAATGATGTGAAATCAGAAAAAAATTTAGGGGGGAAATATACCCACAAGTAAGTTAACCTGACCAAAAAAAAAAAAAAAAAAGGAAAAAAACAACAGATTGAGTCAAATGGACAAAAAAAAAACTTAGGAAAAGACTGAAAAAAAAAAAAAAAAGACAACCAAAAACAATACAAGGGTGGGAGTGGGGGCCACAGTTAAGGTATCCAAAAAATTCTCATGGCCTTGGCTTATTAAAATATTTTACACTTAAAAAAAAAAAAAGATTTGAAAGCATCTGAAAAACATGCAAATTGTTTGAAATTCCTGTATGGCAAATTCAGACAGTTTGCAAGCATCATTCAAATGTTTATTTTGCTGAGCAAAATAAAGAAGCCTTTCCTCCAGGAAGTGGTAGAGGCCCTTCCCCACTCCCCCGCCCCCATTCTCTCTCTCTCTCTCATACTAGATGGCGCCCAGAGGTCTGCTCAGCAGTTACTAACAAGGCATTATTATCTGAAAGGGAAGGGGTTGTGGAGTTTCCACTGGTTGGGGAACAACCCCGCTTCAGATTGTCCAGATACTCTGCATGTACAGGTTTATGACACTGGAGGATTTTGATTGCCTCTTCTACTTTGAACCATTCTCTCTTCCTTCCTATAGTAACAGAATCTTCACAATCTTCTAATATTTAAGACTTTAAGAGCATAAAAACGTATTCTTTGCTTTTGGTCTTGATTCTCAAATATGCCCAGAAGTCTGCCTAATTTTGCTTTGATTCTAGCCTCTTCGTAACCCTCCATCACCGCAGCGCCGCTGGGCTTCTCCAGCTCCATCCCTCCACGTGAGAGGATCCACTGGTCTGGATACTATCTGCTGCCCAGCAGAAGCACCTAGTCCTCCTGCTCGCTCTGGAAGCACAGGTACGCCTCCGGCTTCTTGAACCCCTGTTTCTTGAACCCCTGCTTCTTTGACCCCTCGTGGCCATAGTACCGCGTCTGGTTTGGCTTGAACTTCATCATAGAGGCGGACTCTGGCTGCTGCTCCTTCCGCCGCCGCCGCCGCCGCGGGGGGGGTGGGGGGGTGGGCAGGCCACTTTCACCCCGCAGAGGAGTAGCTGTGAGGGAGAGTCGGGGCGCAGTGCCTCCGGGATGCGAGGCGGCGGCGTGTATAAGGGCAGCGGGGCGGGTCCGTCCCTGAGCTGCTGCCGCTCAGATATAGTGCAGGACGAACTCCCCACCAAATGGCAGCAAGCGCGGCACCCTTAACGCTATACTTTGACTGCAACCTTTTGCTTTTTCGATTTTATTGTTGTATTATGAATGGAAATCAGATTCAAAATGAAAGTATGAATAGACTGTCAATGCAATAAGTCATATTTTACTGTGAAACAATAATTGCACTACAGTAATTGAACCAGTAAATGCATGTTCATCTTTTTTTTTTTTTAAAGAAAATTCCCAGCTCAGAGAATTTTTACAAATTATGATATAGTAATTGTTATAATTGAAATGCCACAACTTTAACAGGAAGGTATGTGATAAAATTTAGTGTTCAATCTATAAAAGTAAAGATATATTTCTATGTTTTCTCCCTTGGTCCAAAATTCATATTTTGAACACTTTTTGCCATATATTTGGAAAATTCCCCAAATTATGTGTACATAAGTTACAGCAGAGACTAAGAAGGATGATTAAGTAAAAGCAACATGTAACAAGTTGGAATATACATAACAAATAATTAATAAAATCCATCTGAATATTGTATAAATTTTCTTATGTAATACTTCAGAAAAAGTTCTATAGTGTTGATTTCTCTTTTTTCAGTTTTATTTTTAAAAAGGTACTTAGATTATATAAAATATTACACAAAAAATATAAGGATTCCCATATGTCTCAACTCCCACACCTCCCACAAGCTCCCACATAAACATCCTTCATTAGTGTGGCACATTAATTGCAATTGATAAACACATCCTGGGGCTTTGCCATTAAGCATGGACCATAGCTTACATTGTAGACCACACAGTTCTTCATGTTATATGATGATATAAAATGCCCTATATCTGTTGTTGCAATGTCACTCAGGACAATTCCCAAGTCCCGAAAAAGCCCCTGTATTACAACTGTTTTTCCCTCTCCCTGCCCCCAGAGCATCCAGTGGCCACTGGCTCCATATCAATGCTGTAATTTCTTCCATTGCTTGAATCACGATATGTCTATAGTAGAATACCAGTAAGTCTTGTCTAGTTCATAGCTCTTCCCCCATCCTTCTCTTTTTACAGATCATAATATTAGGACTTAAGGACATTTTTCACTAACTGAATCTTCAGGATGTTGCCTAATGTCTGCCATTTTTGGCATTTCTCTTAGACTTGAAATATGTACATATATACACATATATAAATATATATCTATATTTTTTTAGTGAGTCAGATGGCAGTTTACTTATACCAGGAATGAAACTCAAGATTTCATGAGTAATAAATCAAGCCAATTTCTGATTCATAATTTTAGGACTTTATATTGTATATAGGAGACAGGTAACCTGATGAATTATGGCAAAATAATTGGATCAATGTGGTCAAATATGGGAAAATCTTATATGAAGTTGATTTGGCAACACTGCATGAAATATTTATCTTAATTATTAAACTCATGTTGTATCTATTAGTGATGTTCAATTTCATCAAATGGCTTGAATGAGGGTAAATAACAATTAGTTAACAAATTTTATATATTCTTTAAATTGGATTGTTTAATTCTGTCTCATATATTTGTTCACCACCAAAAATTCAACTTAAAAGCTTCATGTTGATTTTTGATTGTGCGATCAAAATTTAGTGGACATAGTCTCTGTGATTCCTGATTTCAGTTATCCTGGCACATTCTTCAGTTATGGGATATTAATGAATAGAAGGCATGGGCTCTAGTTTATAATAGGCCAGCTACTTATACACAAGAGCCCAAATATCCTAATTCAAAATAAAACATTTGGATGATGAATATTCTGAAGCTTAGTTACTTGTCCATTTTATTTAGTTTTATTAGTCAGTCAAAAGGCTGCTAATGCAAAATACCAGAAATCTGTTGGCTTTTATAAAGTGTATTTATTTGGGGTAGAAGCCCACAGTTTCCAGGCCATAAAGCATACATTACTTCCCACACTCCAGTCTGTTGCTACGTGTTGGATCAAGATGGCTGCTGATGTCTGTGAGAGTTCAGCCTTCCTGAGTTCCTCTCTTCCTGGGGCTTGCTTGTCTCCGTGCTCAGCTCCTTGGCTATCTCCATAAGGCCAGCTATAGACTATTAGGGAAATAGCTTATTTCTCTTCCCAGGACCTTTTCTTTTTCCTCATGACCAATTTCCTCTGTGTGCTTCCATCCTAGGGCTCCAGCTTAAAAACTCCAACATCAAAACTCCTACTCTGTCCTTTGCTATGTCTTTTATCTGTGAGTCCCCACTTACCAAGGGGCGGGAACAAAATGCCCTACTTACATGGCCCAATCAAATTCCTAATCAAAATTTAATCAATTAAAAATGATACCTCTGACAGACCAGTTCACAAACATAATCTAATATCTATTTTTGAAATTCATAAGCAATACCAAACTGCTACAGATATAAAGTGGTATTAGTTGCATTTGTAAGGAAATAGGCATCCTTAGAATTATTCCTTAGTGAACAATTAGTGATAGCTATTAAAGGGAAAAAAAAATCTAGGGTCCACATCTTTAATAAATATTTGGCTATCACTCTGTAATCATTTCTCTAAAGTACAAAAATATTTACCTTGATTTATTTATATACCTGTGTTAATTTATGATTTATAGGGTGTATAATTTTATTATACTTAAAATAGAATACTGTCCCCAGCTCAATTTAGAAAGTGATGTGATGTATATTAAGTTAATCCTGTCCACTGCAGGCAGTGTATATGGATTTTGAGTTGCCAGTGCTTGTGATATTGGATCTGAGGAAATTCATTGAAATATAATAGTCAAACAATCTCATCTTTCTTCTGGGGCATCTTTTTGGATCTTTTAAACTTATTTTAACATTTTTGTATTAAAAGATGTGTGTGTGTTTGTGTGAGCAAATGCAAGTGTGTGTGCATGTACAGTTTGTAAATATATGAAAATAAGATGTAACTTAAGGAAGCAGAGCTGGAATTTTAATACATAATACATTTATTTCAATATTTCTCAATTTTTAAATAAATAACACTAATTAGTTAATATTTTGAACACAGAAATGTATAATTTAGAAAATAATTATCTGTAATTCCTGAACTCATATAATTCTTGTCGATCTTTGAAGAGAAGTGTTGTATATGTTCTTACATAAAAAAGTCAGCAGCCAAATATAAAATGTGTAAACCCCATACACTCACAAATTACTCACCCAAAAAGGAGAGGACTTTTACAATGACTCTTAATATTTCTTATATTTATGTGCATTCTAACTTTTTCTTTTACTATCTTTCTTTCTTTTATTTTTACATTATGTGAGTTTTAATATAAATGAATTAAATTCATTCACTTGGAAGTTTTGAACTAAGGATTTGTCATAACTTACAAAATGGTGGTGGTAATTCAGACATGGTCAAAACATTCAATGGTCATTTTTTTCCCCAAATCTGTAAAATATTATTTTTCCTAAAACTCCTACCTATATAAATAATTTGTGTAATTTCTCATTAATTGAAATTTGTTGTTGTCTTAAGTATGTATTAGATGATTGTTTACATAGTTCTTTGCTATATATTTATGAATATGGCCTGATGCTCTGAAACCTCAATTGTCCAAATGATACCAATATGTGAAAAATAGTCACATGAAGAAAGAATATATTTTAAATTATAATTTGAATGCATAAATGAGTCAAGTGATTAGTTTCAATCACTTCAATTTAACTCATTCACAATTCACATATTTCTGATGGGGAGAAAAATTACTACTAATTGGTTTCATGTGAAAAGATAAACTGTCTATATTTCTATTCTAAGTTACATGTTATAAATATCTGTTTTAACTTTGAATCTAATAATTTTGGATAAGTAAAAATTCTTACAGGTTTTTCTAAACTTATTTTATTAGCATGCATTATTTTATCAAGTTTTCATATTTGCTTTCTTTTGCATATTTTTTTAAAAGTCACTGGCATTTAGCACCTAAAAATAGCAAAATGTTCCTTCTTATGTTAAAATCTGAGTTCCTGGAATAGATTTTTGTACAATTACTAAAAAATTGTTGAAAGATTAAGTCGGAACTTACCTTGTACCTGTCACAGGTTGGCTAGAGGTATATTATATGAAACTCTTTAAGGAAGTAGTCATGTGTAAAGAAAATGTGGGAGGGGTAGGGAGCAGGGCATATGAGATTCTCCTATATTTTTTATGTAACATTTATGTAATCTAAGTATCTTAAAAAAAATAAAAATTATATATTTAAAAAAATAGAATTAGTAGAGTAAGAATGTTATTGGTAAATCATTTATGGTTAAATGCATTTATTTATTTATTAGCTAAATGCATTTAAAAATTCACTTCATAGTCAAAGTACAAGAATATATAAATTATACAATCCATTTTTCAAGGAGTTTACACAAGTGTGTCAATGAAAGCCAAATACTGAGCACTTGTAGTTCAAGAAAATAATAAAGAGGTAGAATAAATTTATGATATTTCAAGGACATTTGTGAAGATAAGTTACTTTGAACTGTTTATAAAGACCTGATAAAACATACTGGATGGAGATGATAAATGTGTGAATTATAACAGTGTCATTATGAATGAAAAGTCAAAATTCTAGGAATATTTTCAGAATTTTGACTTTACTGAGGTGAGAGATAAGGTTTCATACAATGGAAGAATGGGGAATTGTGAAAAAAAAAAATAGCCAGTGCACAGATTTTTCAAAATTATTTCAGCCTTTCAGCATGTAATGAAATACATAAACAATGTGGGGCTGGCTACTTCACTGGAGAACATGTGCATTTCCTAAGATCCTCTAGAAAAGCTGGTGAAAAATGTCATCCCAGGAATGACTGTGATTAATGTAAGGAGATGCTGATGATAGCAAAAAGCTGTAGAAGTTTCTGGATATAACCATTTAGAATACTCACAGGATTTTAATTGGTAAAAGCTTTTTAAAAGGAGGTATGATCTGTAATGCAAAAGTTACAAATATGATGTATTTGTAACATCATGAAATACAGGAAAAAGGAAAAGTAATTAAATGTATCAACGGGATAAATAGACACAATTCTGTATATAGTGTATGCATTTTCTGTAGGAAAAAACATTGGATAGAATGTAACCATTAATGTAAACTGTGAGATGGGAAAATTGGCATCATTGATGTGGAGAAAAGTGAGGAAAAAGATAATATTTGGACAGTGTAACAGAGATTTAAGCTGACACACTGTGAATATAGAAATTGTGGAAAGGCTTGGTTAAAATATATAAGGATATATTTATACTATAAATATTCAAAGTACTAGTATAAATTTATTAAATATTGGCAATTTTCAAGAAAGATGTCCAAAAGGATTATGACATATATTTGTGGCAAGCTGGTATTTAAGGCACTATTTTCAAACATGCTAAATAATTCTAAGAAATGGCTATGTACTAAGTTTGAAAAAAACTTAGGGAAAATCAAGAAATGAGAAATACTAAGATTTTTAAGAAATTATCTATAGGTTATAAGAAATGAATTCAATGGAAGATGACTCAGAAAATAGCAAGTGGAAAAGTATTAAATAGAATGGACCAATTGGAATGTTTTTAGGGCACTTAAAATAATCTGCTTGAAAAGGAGAACAAAGCATCAGGAGTAATGACGGATATTTACCATTATACATTTTTGAAAACCTATAAAAATGTATGGTGCAAAATGTAAACAATAATGCAAATTATTGACCATGGTTAGTAGCAGTGCTTCAATATTTGTTCATCAATTTTAAAAAATGCACCATACTCATGTAAGATGTTATTAATAGGGGAAAGTAAGAGAAGGGGGTGAAATGGATTATCACTGTTTTGAATGATTCTAGTGGAATCAGAGAGGCCAAAGGTGGAATTTTGGAAAGAATTTGGAGCACTTAATTATTCAGCCTTAGGCTGAGCCAAAGCTCTTTTAGTTACATATCTTTGAAATGTAAAGATATAATTAATATTTAGGGACTGTATATTCATTAGGAAATTGTGCATATCAATGCTATTTATATATTATATTGACATGAATATTTTCCTATATATCAAACAAATTCTAGTTTTGATTCCAAATTTTGGAT
Source organism: Tolypeutes matacus (assembly GCA_026826555.1). Lineage (NCBI taxonomy): Eukaryota > Metazoa > Chordata > Mammalia > Cingulata > Chlamyphoridae > Tolypeutes > Tolypeutes matacus. The sequence continues at coordinate 1,825,123 of JAKSZT010054437.1, read as the reverse complement.
CTGGTTGTATAATATTTGTAAGAACTGTGATATTTAAGCAACCAAAGAGCTTTAAGGAGTGGATAGTGAAAAGATCATTTGTCAAGGGAAAGTACTGTTGTACTTAGCATGTGAATATTTTAGATTATTTTCTTGAGGGAGATACAGTTCTGTGTGAGATAAGGTCTATGGTTGGTGGCAAGGCTCCAGGATGTGTAAGTTCATTGAGGGTGGTGGGCCACACTGTGGGAGATGTTTGTGTGGGATGTGGTGGGAAGTGTGGGAGGTGGGCAACATGGGAATCCCAGTGGGTTCCGTGTAATATTTTGGGTAATCTAAGCACCTCTTAAAATATATGTATATATATATATATATAAATAAAATTTTTGTAAGCAAATACACATATATGCATATATATTTATATATCATTTTGCAAATGTTTGTATGTATTGTGAGAATTTTGATTTTTACCCATAATAAAAAAAAAAAAGGAAAAAAAATGACAATATTATTAGAAACTTTAGATAACATTGTAATCAAATAGAAACTGATTTCATATGATGGAAAATGACATTCAGGTGATGAAGATTGGAAAATATCTCCAATTATTTCATTACAAACATATACAATTGAAGAATATTAGCTCTAGATGGATTAGGAGTGTGGTTTTACTTCTTCATATTATGACACAGAAATCTTCTCTACCAAGATTTTCTTCACCATAGCTAGTGTCTCTCAATATTGCTGTAACATTTAAGTAACGTATTTAAATGATACACAAAATGCAAGCCTAATGACCCTATACTTTGCAACTGTGATGGTGACAACTTGCTATAAAAGTTAGAAACTCATAATCTCAATTCATGCAGTCATCTTGAGAAGACCAATTAGAAGCAAGTCATGGTCCTGTGCTTATCTCCAGACCACTACTGTGTATTAATATCCTGGCCAAACATAGTATAGAACTCTTTAAAAAATTTAACAACTGTCATTGAGAATACACTCTGTCAAAGGGACTTTTCCATATTTAACCAGTTTAATCTTCATTAATATAATAAATTTCATGAGTTGGATATTATTGCGGTAAGGAGGGAACAATTTTTCATGTCATACCCAGGCAATTGTATTTGAAATCCTCATCTAATCACTTTGCTATGCTATCTACTACAAAGTGGTAATGAGTAGAACCAGACAAATAAAAAGTACACAAAAGACAATTATATAAAATGAAAGGACATGCTATGATGGAATATTTGAGGGTAATATTTTTTTTTTTCAAAATGTGTTTTTCATTAAATTTTATAGTGACATTTATGTATTAATAAATTATATAAGATCTAATGGTCATCTACTAATTAGCATGACTTCATAGTGATTGTTATACATTGCAAGATATTTGTGACAACTCTAATGTAAAATGAAAATATCTGGGTGTTTTATTGGTGACAAGGTTAGAGAACTGCTGCTATTACTGTGGTTTGTTGCCTAAATTTACTATTTTTTAATGATGTTTTTAAAATTTTTTATATAATTTAATTTTGAAAGATGCTTCAGATGACCTAAATGATGAATTGAAAATGTAGGGGGAATTCCCATAAACCTGCCCCCCTCCCCACTTTTCCCCATCAAAAACATCTTTCATTAGTGTGGTACATTTGTTATAATTGATGAACACATATTGAAGCATTGCCACTAACCATGGTCTATATAGTTTACACTTTGTCCTGACAATTTTATAGGTTTTGAAAAAATGTTTAATGGCCTGTATCTGTCCTTATGATGTCATTCAGAACAATTCCAATGTCCTAAAAATGCCCCATGTTATACCTACTCTTCCCTTTCCTTCCCCTCAGAAACTCTGGTGACCACTGCCTTTATATCAATGTTATAAGTGTTTCCATTGCTAGAATATTAATAAGTCCAATTCAGTCCATAGTTGCATTCCTGCCTTTTGGTTGTTTATTACTCAATCTTGAAGATTTTGGGATGTTGATGCCTACTCGTTTCTGATTGAGAGGGGGCTTAGATTCAATGGGGCAGATGGATAGAACTGCCTTACTTGCAGTTGTAGATATTCACTGTTTATTGAGATGGACATTGTCCATCATCATCTTTTTGTTAGTTATCCTGACCAAATCCAATGAACTGGAGAGTAGGTATTGCAACTCTGCTGAGGTTCAGGGATCAAATGGAATATGAACAGATCAAAGATTTAAGTCTCTGAGACATGTGTTTAATGAGTATCATGCTAATTATAGGTTCAAATAAAAGGGGCTGAAGAGCCATTTGTAGGGAAATTATAGATGAGTCTAACTCTGTTACATTGGGAAGCATATATTCCATGGTAAGGCCTGCTGACAAGGTGCCCAATTCCTGAGATTGTCGGCCCTACCTATAGTATCTAGATATCTCTAGAGCCCTCAGTAGCCCTGCTGTTTGAGGCACTGTTTGTACCAGTTAATGAGATCCTCCTGAGATGTGCATAAACATAACCTTTGGAAGGACCTCCCAACACACTTTGAAATCTCTTAGCCATAAAAGGTGATTTGTATTTAATATTTCCCCTTTTTGGTCAAGGTCTTTTTCCAAATACATTGCTAGTTGGTGCTTGGTAATAGTCATTGGTGCCAGGGTGGTGCATCCTTAGGAGTAATGTCCCATGCTGGGGGGGGGGGGGGCGGCTAGTGAGTATATGCTGGGTTTGGCTTAGAGAGAGGCCACATTTGAGCAACAAGGAAGCTTTCAGGAGGTAACTCTTAGGGAATATATAGTACTAGGCTAAGTTTCAATTTCACAAGAACAAGGCTCATAAGTACAACCATCAATATCAAGGGTCTGGCATATTGGTCTGCTCCTTCACTATCACTGCCCATGTACTCGGTAGATTCATGTTGCTCTATTAGAGAATGTAGCAGGACTTACCAGAATGGGAATTAAATATTATTTTGGCTATTGTGTGTCTCCCCACACACTGAAACAACACCCCATGACCATTTGAACATATTCATATGCTATAGAGGCATGCCTCAAGTGCACCCCTTCTCACACATCTCCCCATCACTGACACCCCACATCAGTGATCCCCGCACCACAGTTGAGACCCTTTTGCAATCCAAAACCTCCCGGAAAACAAAGTCAAATAAAAGGCAATAAAATAATAAAATAAGATACCAATAATTTTTAAAAAATAAAATATAAAAAATAAAAATAAAAAATTCATTGTGTCTTTCATCACCATTAGTTTTGTTATCTTTTATGTACAGTGACAATTTCTTTTGCATGATCCTCCATTGTCTTACTTTTTTTACTTTATTTTCTAAGAAGCTTTAGGTGACAGAAAAGTCACATAGAAAATACAGGTGATTCTCATATAGTCAAGACCCACACCTTCTCACACTCTCCCTTATTAATAACATCTTACATGAGTGTAGTACATTTTTAAAAATTGATGAACAAATATTGAAGCATTGCTCCTAAGCATGGCCAATAGTTTACATTATGGTTTACATTTTGCACCATATATTTTTATAGGTTTTCACAAAATGTATAAAGGCCAGTACCCATCATTGTAAGATCATGTAGAACAATTCCAATGCCCTAAATATGCCCTATATTCCATCTGTTCTACTGTCTCACCCTCCTACCTTTATGTTATCTGAAATTTATGTTATCCACTAATTTTTGATTTTTAAAGAATGAGGTTCATAGTACAGGCATTAATATTGAGGGCTTGACATATTGGTCTGTTTTCTTTTATTAGGCACTGCCTATGATCTTAAGAGATTCTTGTCCTTCTAATTGAACATAGCAGGACTCACCAGGAGGGGAGATTAATATTTTCTTGTTTTATGTGCAGGTCTCCACAGACAGAGATAAAACATTATGACAAGATGAACTCTTCCATATTCCATATAAGCATGCTCCAGTTGCACCCTATCTCATATATCTCCCCACCCCCAATGCTCTGCATCAGTAAACCCCCTGCCATATTTGACAAAATAACATTCCAAACATCCTAGTTTTTTTTTTTTTTAAGATTTTTTTTAAAATTTATTTATTCATTTATCCCCCCCTTGCTGCAGATGTAAAAATCCCCAGAGGTCACCTGTTCCTTCCTCCAGCCCTTCCCCAACTCTATGGATAGTCCAACCCAGAGCCCCCACACTACTGCCCCTCATATTCCATCTTCATCGACTCCAGTCACAACATTGCATCACTACCAGCCCCATCCACTGCCAAACCAGCCCCTTCCACCTTTTTGTAGATTTTGCCCATAATGAGCATTGGCTCACCATACTCCACTCCCTTTCTATCTCCTGATAAACTAGCTTCTAGATTCCAGCTTGGTGAATCTGCTCAATTTGCTTAAGTCATATGAATGAGGTCATGTAATATTTGTCCTTTAATGACTGGCTTACTTCACTCAACATAACATCATCAAAATTCACCCATGTTATCCCGTGTATTAATACTGCATTCCTTCTTAAAACTGAGTAACATCCAATTGTATGTATAAACCACAATTTGTTTATCCATTCATCTGTTGATGGACATTTTGCATTGTTTCCAACTTTGGCAGTAGTGAATTAGGCCATTGTGAACATTAATGTGCATATATCTGTTCCCACTCATGCTTTCAATTCTTCTGATATATATCCAGCAGTGGGATTACTGGATCATGTGGCAATTCTATAGTTAGCTTCCTGAGGAACTGCCAAACTGTCCTCCACAATGGCTGCACCATTCTCCATTCCCACCAGCAGGGATTAAGTGTTCTCTTTCCTCTACATCATCTACAACACTTGTAGTTCTCTATTTTATTTTTTAATAGCCACCAGTCTAATAGGTCTAAGATGATATTTCATTGTAGTTTTGATTTGCATTTTCCTAATAGCTAGTGACGTTGAGCATCTTTTCATGTGCTTTTAAGCCATCTGTATTTCCTCTTTGGAAATGTGTCTATTCAAATTTCTTGCCCATTTTTAAATGGGTTGTTTTACTTTTTCCTTTTGAGATGTAGGATTTCTTTATATATGCTCGATATTAAGCTTTTATCAGATAAATTATTACCAAGTATTTTCTCCTGTTGAGTAAGCCGCTTTACACTTTCTTGACAAACTAATTTGAAGCACAAAACTTTTAAATTTTGAGGAGGTCTCATTTATCTATTTTTTTTCTTTGCTCATGATTTTGGTGTAGTTTATGAAACCATTTCCTACTACATGAACTCTTAGAGGATTCCCTACATTTTCTAGGAGCTTTATTGGCTTGGCTCTTATATTTAGGTCTTCGATCCATATTGAGTGAATTTGTGTGTATGGTGTGAGACATTGATCCACACTCTTTCTTTTGTATATGGAGATCCAGTTCCCCAAGCACAATTTGTTGAACAGGACATTCCGTCCCATCTGAGTGGGCTTAGTGGCCTTGTTGGATATCAGTTGGCCATATATGCCAATATCTCTCAATTCAATTCCATTGGTCAATATGTCTGTCCTTGTGCAAATACCATGCAATTCCGACCACTGTACTTTGTAGTATGCATTAAAGTCAGGTAGTGTGATTCCTACAATTTTGTTTTTCTTTTTCAATATGTTTTTGGTTATTCAGGGCCTCTTGCTCTTTCTAACAAATTTCATAATTAGCTTTTCAAACTCAGTAAAAAAAATTCCATTTTAATTTTTGGGAATTGCATTGTCTGTAAATCAATTTGGATAGTACAGACATCTTAACGATGTTTAGTCTTCTAATCCTTGAACACATAATTATCTTCCATTCATTTAGATCTCCTTTGATTTACCTTAACATTATTGTGCATTTTTCTTTGTACAAGTCCTTTACATTTTTAGTTAAATCTCTTCCTAGATATTTAATTTGTTTAGTTGCTTTTGTAAATGGAATTATTTTTCATGACTTCCTCCCCAGATTGCTGATTATTGGTGTACAGAAATGTTACTTAGTTTTGCATGTTGAACTTATATCCTGCCACTTTACTGAACTCATTTATCAGCTCTAGAAGATTTGTCATAGATTTTTTCAGGGATTTCTATGTATAAGAATATGTCATCGGCAAATAGTGAAACTTTTACTACTTCCTTTCTAATTTGGATGCTTTATATTTATTTTCCTTGCCTAAGTGTTTGAGCAAGTACTTCTCACACAATGTTAAATAACAGTGATGCCACTGGACATACTTGTCGTGTTACAGAACTTAGAGGGAAGGCCTTTCATATTTCACCATTAAATATGATGATAGCTATAGATATTTAATATATACAGTTTATCAAGTTGAGGAAGATTCATTCTATTCTTAACTCTTGAAGTGTTTTTATCAAGAAAGGATTCTTTATTTTGTCAAATGCTTGTTCTTCTTCAATAGAGATGATCACACGATTTATTTCTTTCAATATGTTAATGTGGTGTATTGCATTGATTGATTTTCTTATGCTAAATGATCCAGGGATGAAAATCAATGAATCATCATGTATAATTCATATGATGCATTGTTGAATAAGATTAGCAAGTATATTTTTGAGGATTTTAGCATACAGATTCATTAGACAGTGATATGTCATTTTCTTTTCTAGCGGCATCTTTATTTGGCTTTGGTATTAGGGTGATTTTAGCATCATAGAATTAAATAGATTTTGGAATGTACACTTTATAAATTTTGATGATATTTAAAATGACCTGGATCTATTATTACAAGATCATTGAAAACATTCTAATGCCCTGAAAATGTCCTATGTTCCATCTATTCTATTCTTGCCTCTCTATGCCAACTCAGCATATACATGCATTACCTTCCCCCCTGCATTTGACATGACTCTCAACGAGCCTTCCTGGCACCAAGGGATTATTACCAAGTGCCAACTACCAATGCACCTGGAAAAATACCTTGACCAAAAGGGGGAAAGGGTAAATACAAATTAGTTTTTTTGTTTAGATTTCAATGTCCATCAGGCGGTCATTCCAGAGGTTACACTTATGTACATCTCAGGAGGATCTCATTGACTGCCACAGTAAATATTACCTCAAATAGTGGGGCTTCTGAGTGCTCTAGAGACACCCAGACATTATAGGCAAGGCAGACATCACAGGGGTTTGGTACCTTGCCAGTGTGCCCTACTTTGTAATTTATGCTCCCCAGTGTGAAAGAGTTGGACTCATTTGTGGTTTCCCTACACATGGCTCTTCTGCTCCTTCTATTTGAACTTATAGGTAGTACTAGACTTGGTAGGTGTATGTCCAAGAGATTTAATCTTTGGGATGTCCATGTGCCAGTTGGGCCCTGAATATCAATAGAGTTGCAACACCTACTTTCCAGTTCATTGGACTCACCCAGGACATCTAAGAAGGAGATGATTATGGACAATACCCATCCCAAGGAACAGAGAGAGTCTACAACTGCAAGCAAGATAGTCCCATCTATCTGCCTCATGGGATCTAAGTCCCCTCTCAAAGGCAGACAGGGCATCTCCATCCAGGAAACTTCAGGATTGGGAAATGAATGAGGGACTAGAGTAGACTTATTGTTATTCTACTATAGACTTATAGTAGTAATTGAAAAACTTTTATTATTAACATGGAGACAGTGGCAACTGGATGTTCTTGGGGGAGGGAGAGGGAAAAACAGATGTAATATTGGGCCTTTTTTGGTACATTGGATTTGTTCTGAAAGATGTTGCAATGATGGATACAGGCCAGTATATATTTTGTAATAACTTACAAAATTGTGCAGGGCAGAATGTAAACTATAATGTAAAATATAATCCACACTTAGTGGCAATGCTCTAACATGTGTTCATCAATTGTAAGAAATATACCACACGAAAGAAGGATGTTGTTAATGTGGGAAAGTGTTGGAGGTGTAGGGAGTAAGGCATGTGGAAATACCCTAAATTTTTAATGTAACATTCATGTAATCCAAAGCATTTAAAAAATGTATTAAAGATGAATTTGTTAGTCAATGTTCCCTCCACAGCTTTATTTTGGGAGAGTTTAAGCAGTACTGGTGATAGTTCTTTCTGGCATGATTGGTGGAATTCACCTGTGAAGCCATATGGTACATGGCTCTTTTTAGTTTAGGTTTGATGAGCCATTCAATATCATTATGTGTGATTGTTCTGTTGAGTCCATCAGTTTCTTCTTTCATCATTGTAGGCTGCTTGTGAGTTTCTATGAATTTGTCCATTTCATCTAAGTTATCCATCTTGTTGTCACACAATTTTTCAAAGTATCCTTTTATGATACTCTTTATTTCTGTGGGACCTGTGGTGATATCTTCTTTCTAATTTTCCATTTTGTATATTTGCATCTTCTCTCTTTTTTTCATTGTTAGTCTACTTATTGCAAATTTTAATAATCTTCTCAAAGAACCAACTTTTGATTTTGTAAAATTTTTCTAATTTATTTATTTTAAAGAAAGTTCAGATTACATAAATGTTACATTAAAAACTTATGGGATTCCCATAAACTCCACTGCCTCTCCCTCCCACCCTTTCCCACATTAACAACATCCTTCATAAGTGTGCTAAAATTGTTAAAATTTATGAACACATATTGAAGCATTGCCTCTAACAGTAGATTTTAGTTTATATTGTAGTTTTCACTCTGTCCCATGCAATTTTGTAAGTTATGACCAAATATATAATGGCCTATATCATCATTACAACATCATGCAAGACACTTCTAATGTCTCAAAAATGCCCCCATATTACATCAATCTTCTCTCTCCCTCTCCTCAGAATGGCCACTGTCTCCACATCAATTATCAAAGTTCTTCTATTGCTAGGTTAACAATAAGTCTATAGTAGAATAATAGTAAGCCTACTTTAGTCCATTGTTCATTCTCCAATCTTGAGGATTTTGAGATGGTGATGACCACTCGGCCTCTAAATGAGAGGGAACTTTGATTCCATGGGTCAGATGGATAGAACTCTCTGGCTTGGCAGTTGCAGACTTTCTCTGTTCCTTGGGATGGGAGTTTTCCATCATCATAACCTTCTTAGTTTTGCTGGGTAGGTCCAATGAACCAGAGACTAGATGTTGCAACTCTGCTGAGATTCATGGCCCAACTGGCCCATGGATGAACCAAAAATTTAAGTCTTTTGTAGATTCACCTATTTTAATTTCATTTAGTGCTGTTCTAATGTTTGCTATTTCCTTCTTTCTGCTTCCTTGGGATTAGTTTGTTCTTTTTCTTTTCCTTTCAGGCGTGCAGTTAGGTCTTCAATTTTAGCTCTTTATTCTTTTTTAATATTAGCATTTATGGCTATGAATTTCCCTCTCAGCACTGCTTTTTGCTGCATCCCATAGGTTTTAACATGTTTTGGTCTCATTTTCATTCATTACAAGGTAGTTATTTCTTTTGCAATTTCCTCCTTGACCCACTGATTGTCTATGAATGTTTTTTTTTTTAATGTCATATCTTTGTGCCTATTCTCTTTCTCTGCTGGGTAATAATTTCCAGGTTCATTCCATTGTGGTCACAGAAATTACTTAGTATAATTTCATTCTTTCTGAATTCACTGATATTTGTTCAAGGACTAGCATATGGTTTATCCTGGAGAATGATCCATGTGTACTTGATGACAATGTATATCCTGCTGTACTTGGGTGTGAACTTCTGTATATGTCTATTAGGTCTAGAAGGTCTAGATTCTCTAGTGTTTTATTCAAGTTCTCTGTTTCCTGACCCTTGAGGCAATTTGATATTATTTATGAATTCCAAAAAGAAGCATTGATTATGTTTGTAAACTGGTTTGTTCCTCTGGGATGATACCCCTTTGACTGTATTAAATTCAGAGTTTTCAGTTTTACTTTATTAAATCAAGATTAGAGCTTTAATTCAATCACATCTTTAGGGCAACTCAAACTTGAATACCAGCCCCATTGTTGGGCTATAAAAATGGATGCTCAATTAAGAACTTGGAAGTAGATACACAGAGAAGAACACAGAGGCAGAGAAACAGCTCCAGAAATAATGCAGAGGCTCCAGAAAGAGAAATAAGCCTAATAGTTTGCAGCTGAAGAGAACAGAGCAGCTGAGAAGCCCTGCAAGATGAACCTTATGCCAGCCTGTAGCTGAGATCAGAAGAAGCTGGGACCACAGAGCCTTAAGAGGAAGAAGGAAGGCTGAACCCTCACAGACGTTGCGTACCATCTTGCTTTAACACATGTGAAATGACATTGGGTGAGAACTCATGTTACCTCTTACGGACTCACTAGAGCCTTGTGACTATAAGCTTCTACCCCAAATAAATACCTTTTATAAAAGCCAACAGATTTCTGGTACTTTGCATCAGCACAATTTTGGCTGACTAATACAACCCTTTTTGACATGATCTGTCTAATGATGGTAATTGTGTATTAAAGTCCCTCACTATAATTGTAGAGACATCTATTTATTCCCTTAGTTTTCCAATATTTGCCTCATGTATTTTAGGGCATTCTGCTTAGGTGCATAAATGTTTATTATTTTTCTTTCTTCTTGATACAGTACCCCTTTTATTAGTATATAGTATCCTTCTTTCCCTCTTATTTACATTTAAAGTCTATTTTGCCAAATATTAGTATAGCTACTCACACCCATTTTTGTTTGTTTTCTTGCATGTAAAATAGTTTTCCGCCCATTTTCTTGCAACCTTCCTGCATCCCTGGGTTTAAGATTAGTCTCTGGTAGACAGGATATAGATGAGTCATATTTCCTTATCTATTCTGCTAATCTGTGTCTCTTGATTGGAGAGTTTAATCCAATAACAGTCAATGTTTTTACAGTGAGGGCAATACTTACATTAGCCTTTTTTTTTTTTTTTTTTTTCTTTAGGTTTATATATATGTCATATTTTGTTATTTCTCCTTTAATTTTTGAGTATTATTTGTAATGATTTTCCTTTCTACACACTTCTCCAACCCTCTCTCTCCTGTTTTATTTTTTTCCCTTGAACTTCCTGAACTCCATGAAGGGCAGGTTTCTTGTTGACAAACTCTCTTAATTTCTGTTTATCTGTGACTATTTAAAATTCTCCCTCATTTTTGAATGCTAGCTTTGCTTGATATAAAATTCATGGCTGGCAGGTTTTTCTCTTTTAGCACCTTAACTATGTCATACCACTGCCTTCTCACCTACATGGTCAGATGAGTAATCTTTGCTTAATCTTATCCAGCTTTCCATGTATGTGATGGATTTATTCTCTCTTGCTGCTTTCAGTATCCTCTTTGTCTTTAGCATTTGACAACTTGATGAGTATATGTCATGGTGTAGACCTGTTAGGATATATACAATTTGGATTGTGCTGCACTTCCTGGACATGTACATACTTGTCCCTCAAAAGAGTTGGGAAATTTTTAGCCATTATTTCCTCCAACACCCCTTCTGCCCTGTTTCCTTTTTCTTCTCTGTCTGAGATGCCTATAGTGTATATTTTTGTGTGTTTCATGTTGTCATTCATTTGTCTAAGTCACTGCTTACTTTTTTCTATCTTTTTATATATCTGTTCTACTATCTGTATGATATCAGAATTAATATCTTCGACACCACTAATTCTTTCCTCTGCCTGTTCAAATCTGCTGGTAGAGCCTTCCATTATCAATTAATTTTATGCTTCATGTCTTTCATTGATTTATACTTTTTTACTTTCCATATAAGCCAGCATTTCAAGAACATGGCAAAATCCACCATGTTGACTGATTTTCTCCATGTGGGTTTTGCTGATGGGTAGGGGCTAATTTTCCTTCATGTCAAGTTATTCCTACTCTGGTGCACAGTTAGGGAATCATCTCATTGCCATTGCTACCACTATTGACCAGAACCTTCACATGCACAAGTATGTCCTGTAGAAACTTGCCATCTTTGTTGTACTGTATATTTCACTGCCACTATTGTCCGTGTCACCTCTCATACTGATAACTTGGCCATTTCAGTGGCTGAGTGTACAAGTCTGATTTCTCTGGACATTTTAGTGTATATGAAGATGTGGTGTTCCTCACCATCTAGCTGTAGCCACTACGTGGCCACTTACCAGACCCTCCAATACTCTTTGACCATGAACCTCTAATTCTCTGTTTGTATGACACTGGCTTCCCAACACTGTGGTCTTGCCTATGCAGGTGTAAACTCTGGAAACATTTCATCTGCTCTTCTGTCAGCCCAATCTAGGCCATCCATTTCTGTGATATCACCTCTATGATGAGGTGCTCTTGCCCTGAGATCTTTAGCAATGGGATTGTAATTATTGTTTCTGCTTTACCATCATTACCATGTCTTATATGAAGATATTTTCTACAGTCCTCAAATTTCCAACCAAAGAGAGAAAAAATAATGTCCTTTGCCATCTGTGTTTCTTATATCATTGTGAGTATCTGTCGTCCATAGCTCTGGAGGATACATGAACCTAAAGCCTTCAGTAACATCTTAAACCATTCAGGACATGATTCCTTCTATATATTATATTAAGGTTCCTCCATTTTTGAATCATATAATCTACAGTCTTAGGAAGATACCAATAAAGAAACTTTGAAGAAAGCAATATTAAGAAAATTTTATGCAGAAAAATTAGAGATACATTTCACATCTGTCCAATATTGTTGAATGAAATCCAATAAAGTTTTCAACATTGTTATAACAAATAGCACATACTGGTTTGCATAGAATCTGAATTTATTGGCTCACAGTTTTGTAGCTGATATCAAGCAAAAGTCATTTTTTTTCTGCCCAATGCACTCCAAAGATCAATTTATGAGATATTAGTGTCTCAATGTCAGAAAGAGTTTATTGCCAGCACATAGCAAGGAGCTCAGATGGCCTAATGGACTAAAATAAATCTCCCTGAACTGCAGTAATTCTGAGAGTTTTTAAGTATTTGAAAACAGGCAGATTTATGCTAATGAATAATTGGGGTGGTGCTGGCTTAGGTTTCTTTGTAAATAAACATTAAGGGGACTGTCTAGTGGTCATAAGACTTCAAAGTTGTAAAACAGGAAAGGGATTTGTATAAAAATGAGTGTGAGTCACAGGGATTTTCAATCAAAAGATAACAGTTATATAGGTTTATAATCATCATCAGAGATCAAGGTATCTGGATTCTAGTTCATCAAGTTTCAGTAATTTCACATATTTCCATTTGCCTTTTCAAACATATACTTGAAGGTAAATAGGCAACTATATAATGTTTCAGATGTTTTCATTAAAATTCATTTAATGTTTTCATTAAAAGATTCAATCATTTAAATCTTAACTTTTAGTTAAAGAGCTAGATACTCAAAATCCAGTTCTTTTTAAAAATACATTTTTAAAGATATATTAGATTACATAAATGTTACATAAAAAGTATAGGGAATTCTAATATGCACCACTCCCTACTCCTCCCCCACTTTTCCACATTAACAACATCCTTCATTAGTGTGGTACATTTGTTACAATTGATGAACACATATTGAAGCATTGCCACTAACCATGGATTATAGTTCATATTATAGTTTACACTCTGTTCTGAACAAAATTTAAAACATGACAAAATATATAGTGGCCTGCATTCATCATTGTAACATCATGTAGGGCAATTCCAATTTCCCCCAAATGCCCCCATATTGCACCTATTTTCCCTCTCCCTCCCCTCAGCATATCTGGTGCCCACTGCTTCCACTTCAATGATAAAAGTTCTTTGATTGCTAAAATAACAATAAGGCTACAGTAGAATGATACTAAGTCTATTTTAGCCCATTCTTCATTCCCCAATCTAGACACTTAGATTCCATGGGGCAGATGAATGGGACTGTCTTGCACACTCTTTATGTTCCTTGGGATGGGCATTGTTCATCATTATCTCCTTGTTAGTTGTCCTGGGTGAGTCCAATTAACTGGAGAGATGATGATGCAACTCTGCTGAGATTCAGGACCCAACTTAAAAAAGACTTAAATCTCTTGGATAAACAACTACCAGGTATAGTACTAACCATAAGTTCAAATAGAAGGGACAGAAGAGCCATGTGTAGGGAAACCACAATTGAGTCCAAATCTTTCACAATGGGGAGCACAAATTCTAAAGAAGGGCCCACTGGCAGGGCATCACACTCCTGAGATGTCTTCCCTGCCTATAATGTCTGGATGTCTCTAAAGTCCTCAGGACCCCCACTATTTGAGGCACTCTTTACTGTGGTGTCCAATGAGATCCTGTTGAGATGTGCACAAATGTAACCTCTAGAATGACCTTCCAACTCATTTTGAAATCTCATAGCCATTAAAACTCATTTGTATTTACCCTTTTCCCCTTTTGGTCAAGGTCTTTTTCCAGGGGCATTGCTAGTTGGAGCTTGATAATAATCTCTCAGTACCAGGGAGGCTTATCCCCAGGAGTCATGTCCCACACTGTGGGGGAAGGGGGGAGCATGGTACATTTATATGCTGAGTTTGGCTTAGGGAGAGGCCACATTTGAGAAACAAGGAGGCCCTTAGGTGATTACTCTTTGGCAACATATAATACTAGGCTGTTTCAATTTCAAAGGAAAAGTTTCAAAACTACAATCATCAATTTCAAAGGCCCATCGCAATGGTCCATCCTCCTTCACTAGGTGCGTCCCCTGTACTCAGGGAATTCTTGCTGTTCCATTATAGAATGTAGCAGAGCTCCCCAGGATGAAAAATCAATATTCTTTTGTTTATTGTGTGTCTCTCCACCCACTGTGACAATGCTCCATGAACAATTGAACACATTCATATGCTTTAGAGGTATGCCCCAGGTGAATCCTCTCCCATGCATCCCTCATCACTGACAAAATCCAGTTCTTGACAAGCCATGTTTGCTTCTCCAAGTCTGTAGCACACCAGTGCTGACTTGCCACAATTCTTGTTTTTTTGTTTTTTTTTTTTTGGCTTATGTCTTATCCTTTTATTTTAACTAATTTCTGGGTTTTACTAACTGCATCTGAATTTCTTTGGCATATAAGGACTTGAGTCATATAGATTAGACCTTACTCTCATTAAATTTGGTTTAATCTGAATGAGATATTCAAAAACTCTATGCACAAATGTGTTTAAACCTTAACTAATGATAATATTTTCAAAGGTCCTGTTTACAAATGGGTTCACACTTGCAAGAATGAAAATTATGACTTGAACTCACTTATATGGGGGACATAATTTAACCCCAAAAAACATTCCCAGCCTGGAATTAAAGAGATAGAGGTGGGACAAAATGAAAGAAAAATGATGTCAAAGAAGAATCATGGAAGTAGAGGTCAGGGAAGAAGAGATTTCCTCAGGTTAAGAGAGAAGATCTTCCATGCAGCATTTGGAGAAGGCAGGACTTGAGCCCCAGTGCTCAGGATGAGCATGGTCACAGCTCCAGTGCTTGGGATGTGTAGGGCTGCTGCTATAGCAGGTGCACAGGCAAACAACAAACTACAAGGAGTTCTCCCTGTTGTGATTTGTTCTTGTTTGGGCCTTGTGACCTCAGTTTACTTCCAATTTCTTCCTTCAGAAATGGAAATGTCTATTCTACACCTTTCTTGGATGCATAAAGAATCCAAGAAAAGTGGGGTGTATTACAAGCAGAGGAACAAAGATAAGTATGACAGCACAATTCTAACAGGGAATGAAGATAAAACATGTATATAAAATTACACTTGATACAAATAAGTGACACAAATGAAGATAAATTATAGTATTGAATCACACAAAAGTGGGAATAATTCATCATTACAAGATACATGCTATAAAAATGTTTAATGAAATCATTAATGGAAAAATATGATTTATTTTGAAAATATGGACCTATACATAGGAATGAAGAGCACCATAAATGGTAAAAAAATGCCAAATATGATAGTTTTTATTCTTCATGTATATGTAAAATGATATATTATCATATGAAGGTAGATTGAGACAAGTTAAATATATATAAACTTTAAATCAACAAACAAATTTAGAAAGCAATATATAAATAGCTAAAAGTCCATAAGAAATTAAAATATACTTAATCCAAATGAAGACTGAAAAAGTGGAAATAGAAAACAAAGAATCAAAAAGAAAACAACAAAAATGTATTTTATATTTAGTATTTAAAGACTAATGATTACAAATAATTTAAATAGTAAAACATCACAACTAAAAGGGAGAGAATCTTACATAGGATTAAAAAGCAAGCCACAATTCTATGCCACCTTCAAGAATTTAATTCTAATACAAAGACCCATAAATGTTATAATTCAGTAAAATTAAAAAAATAAAAAAGTACATAAAGGTATTCATGCTAACCCTTTTTAAAAAGGTAAAGCGGTAAGCTTAATAACAGAAAATGTAGACTTTGGAGCAAACACCAGGCATAAAGTATGTTATTTCATATTTGTAAAAGAGTCAATTTATTAGGATGATATCATTGTACTTAACATTAAAAGATCAAAAGAAAAAGAGCTTCAACATACATAAAGCAAGCTGATAGAATGGCTAGGAGAAATTAGATATATGAGCAATGAGATTCAGAGACTTCAACACCACTCTATTATTTTGATACAGGAGGTAAAAGAGAATATTTTAGAGTTTTAGCATTTTGTAATTTGTGCAGACTTCCTTATGACCCAGAATATGGTAAAATTTAGTAAATTATCAATGTTCATTTGTAAAGAAAATATATTTTGCACATTTAGGGTATAGTGTCCAATGAATGTCAACCTGGGCAAGTTAGTAAATTACACTCAAATCTTATATTAATCCTTACTTTATACTGTCGTTCATCAGTTTTAGTGAACCATACCTTAAAACTTTAATTATGATATTTTTCAATTTCTCCATTTTCTTTTTAATATATGTTTTATATATTGCCATGTTATATAACAATGTGTGCACAATGGTATGCCACCTCATTTAAATAGATATTTCAAAATGAGCTCTTAAAACTTACAGGAAATGGTCCTCATTCCATTTAAAGCATTGGTCTCCAAATTGAATTGTACATTATATTATTGTTTACACATTACCAGACTCACAATACATTTTTGGTATATATTCAGGCCATTTTTTTAATTAGAAAATTTGTAGGTTTATATAAAAATCATGCAGAAAACACAGAATTCTCATATACTGTACCCCTTATTATGAGCACCTGCATTAGTGTAGTATCTTTGTTAAAATAGATGAAAATATATTATTATAATTGGACTATTAACTATGGCCATAATTTATATTTGGGTTCAGTGTTTTGTACAATACTATGTTGTTGTTAATTTTTAAAATATTTCTCTAGTAACAATTATAACCTAAAATTTCCCATTTTAACCACATTTCATTTCTGCAATTACAAATATAGATACTATATAAGTGCAGATTCATACATGATGGAATATAATCTGTAAGATTTAGTGAAAATGGTATATAATAAAAAGTATGCAGACAAGATAACAGTTTGCAAAGATTATAATTCATCCACTAACAATATATCAGTGCCCTGTGATAGTCTAAGAAGGAGCAGAAGAAGCAATTCCAACAAGTGACCTATGTGGTCCTAATTTACAAAACTAAACTGCAATATTTTAGTGATCATCTGTGAAATAAAATAGGTTTTGGAATTTTTTTGATCATCTATGGGAAAGTATTTTTCAGGCATTAGAGAGTTCTGTTCCTAATTCAAGGATTATTATATGGGTTATATATCCTAATATATGTGACACAAATAGAACACTCAATAAAAATACATAATTTCATTATTTCATCATCTTAACAAGTTGATACATGGGTTTGGAAATATCATAATGTGGAAATAAGAAATACATACCTCAGTTTTGTCTTCTTGGTAAGGAGAACACAAACCTGCCAAGAAACTGTTTAATCCTAAGCTTTCTAAGCATACTAATGATTTACAATTTTGTAAATATTTTCTTTGCTTTGAACAAAAATAATTCTTAGTTAAAATTAGGCTCTTCTTCATTATGAAATATAAGGAAATATATTTTACCTCAATTACTATCCATTCCTTCCTTGGATATTTGTATTTTATTCAAAATACAACAATTAATGTAGGTTTATGACCAACTTTGAGGTGTGAATATATATATATTTAGGATTATTTTAACTGCATGATGAAGAAATGATTTTCTCTGACTCTTTTAAGTGCAAAAATAGACAAAAGACAGTTGGCGTACAGTTTACCATTTCTAGAACCCTCAGATAAAGAAGAATTAATCAAAATGGAACTATTTGTCAAAGGACACTAGGCTTTTCAGTGAAATTTCAGGAATCAGAGATCAGAAAATGTTCACTTTTTTGAAGGAAAGGTCTCAAATTAAAATACAATTGTGCTGTTATTATGCTGACACATGATACAATGACTATCCTTGAAAATTCAAGTTATAGCTCTGAAAGTTGCAAATAAGAAAGAAGTTTAACTTTGAGGCATTTTCAACTCAGCTCATTAATAAGCGGGATTGTATTGAAGTAATTATCTTATAATTTTCCCCAATAAAGATTTCTGCTCATAATTCTCCTTAAAGCCTCCTTTATCTGTTTGTTTCTAAGACTGTTTATTATAGGATTTGATAAAGAAGGGACTATAAAATAGAGCACAGAGTTGATCATGTCCTGAATTGTGGGTGAGCTGGAGGCTGGCTTCACATACACAGCAGTATCTGAGCTGAGAAAGACAGTCACCATGAGGATGCGAGGGACACAAGTGGTAAAGGCCTTTCATCATTCTACTCTGTTTTGAACTTTGAACACAGTAGAAAATATGTGAATATAAAACATGGTGATTAAGGTAAAGCAGCCACCACCAATCAGCACTACAGATATATGAATTAAAATTTCATTGCTTAAGATCTCAGAGAAGGAGAGCTTCAGCAGAGATGGTACATCACACACACAAAAAAAAAACAAACAAAAACAAACAAAAACAAAAAAAACAACAACTGATGGACCACATTGGACTGACAGAAGGGCAGTCAGAATGTGTTTCCAGTGTGGAATCCTGCAAAGACCACACCACTGAATAACGTGGACATTGTCATTTGGACACAGACACAAGGATTCATGATCACTGGATAGCGGAGGGGCTGGCAGATGGTCACATAGCAGTCACGGGCCATGATGGTGAGGAACAGCAGTTCTGTATAAACAAACAAAAACACAAGGAAGATCTGAGCTGCACATCCAGCCATGGAGATTGCTCTGTTTTCAAGCAGGAAGATGACACATGCCTTGGGAACAGTGACAGAAGTATAGCACATGACTAATACAGACAGATTCCTGAGGAAAAAGTACATGGGGGTATGAAGACTCTGGTTGATGGTGGGTACTGTGACAATGAGAAAGTTCCCCACCAGGGTTGATAAGTACATTGGTAGGACTAGCATGGCATGGAAGACTCTGAACTCCCACACAATAGAAAATCTTGTGAGCAGGGATTCTGTCACTATGGTAGAATTTAGCATTTTTACCATAAATTACTGTGTATGTGCAGAACCAATGGCAGATAATCCTTAAAGAAACAAGTTAAATGTACAGGAGGAAAAAAATTAGCCTAAGTATATTTACAGGCTCAAGCTTATTTGATTTCTTCTTTGCATTGTTTGGTAGTAAAACAATACAATATTGCCTCATCTTTCTTTAGTCTCCCTGCTTCATATCTTATTTTTAGGGGAGAATTAACATTAAAATGTAATCTTTATCCCCTATATTTTTGATGTAACATTTATGTAATCTAAAGCTTCATCAAAAATAAAAAAATAAAAATAAATTAATATTTGCTTGTGCTAATATTTGTATATATTCCAATCACATATTAGAAGTAAAATACATATATTGGAGATCAAAGATTTGTCTGGAGGATTTATTGAGTGAATATAGCTAATTTCTACACATCAAATTCTTCAGAAATGTTCTCTAAATGTTAACACTTATCATTAGTTCATGACCAAAAAGAATCTGAATAGTGATAGCAAACTTCTCTTTTATAAGAGTCTCTCTTAAATTACAAGTTGTTATAATTGACTGTGTAAACTCCAGATGGAAAAAATATTTACCTCTATTTTTACCACTATGCCTTTGCTGCTCATTTCATTTGGAAAATCGACTTTAAGAAATTCTATCTCTCAAATCAAATTAATTCTGGCTACATATATCTTTCCTACCAATTATTATCACGTACTATCTTTATTTTAACATTTTTTTCTTCAATCTCTCCTTTCTCTCTCTTTCTCTCTCCTACCCCTTTTCCCTTTTCTCTTAAATATTTTATTACATCTCATAGATTCATTTTGATTGTTCCTTGGCCTGACTACCATAATCAAATAGAAGGATATAAGCACAAGATTTTATTTAGCTTGCTCTAGGTAGTTTACTAAATCATATATTATATTCTGTAATTATAATTGCAATTACAAATATGCAATTAATATACACAAATTACAATGAAAATAAACTGGGTCACTGGAAGATCAAGAAAACATAGAGGAAAGGGGCCAAGATGGCGTTAGTGTAGGAGGGCACACACTGCCAGCTCCCAGAGCAAGGCGGATCGTGGACGGGGTCCTGCCTGGGGGTCTGCGCTGTGCAGGCATGGAGTGAGAAGTTTGGGACACATATCTGCGCGGATCAATGGCATGGACGGAACGGTAGAGATTCATGAGTTTTAAGCCTGCTGGTGGTGGTTGGGACAGACAGTGGTTAGGGAGAAAATAATAATAATAATAATAAAACGGCCACTTGGTGCCATCAGCAGCGTCAGCAGGGCGAGAAAGTTTTATTTTCTGGTATCTGGCTGCCTGGCACCCCTTGGACCTTGTGTGAACAGAACAGCCGGAGCTAATTGGTACATGGGGGGATTCTGGTCTGGGGAGGGAGCTGATATGCCTAGCTGCCCAGGGATAAGCCCCGGGCCACCCCGGATCCAGGAAGAAGGGACATTCCCCCAAATAGGGAGTGTTATGTTGAGGACAGGGAAGGGTATTTTATATTTATTATTTTTATTTTTTGACATCGATCTGGCTGCCTGCACCACCCCATAGCTTTGGGGAGCAAATAAGCTGACCTGAAGCAGCATCAGGCTGAGAGCAGTCGTGAATCTGCAGAGTCAAACTGATTTACATAGCAACCCGGTGACGCTGGTGCTCGGCTCCAGAAGGGGCGGAATTGGCCATCTTTAGCACTCTGCACTGGCTAACATCAGAGCTACAGCAACCCTGGGGAGTACAGGAAGTGGGACATGCTTGATTAATTTCCATGGGCCCAGCTAGGGTCCCTTCCACAAGGGAGTTGGTCTAGAGGAGGAATTATTTTGGGTCCTGTATTTCGCTAAAAAAATTTTTTTTTAAAAGTGAGAAGGTCACTTCAATAAATGAAAAATAAATTCTTTTTCATTTAGTTTAAGAGCTAAAAGCTGCTTCAGGACCTGCATATAGAACCCTGCAGGGAAATTGATTCATAAACACAAGTAGGCAGAGAGGATCCACGTGGACCCTAGGGGAATCATTGACCCTCCCCCTTAGCTCTGTTTGACTGCTTGCCTGTGTGGATCTTTGGTTTCTCTCTGTTTATTTCTGGTCTCTTGCTTTTCTTTCCTCTTTCCTCCCCCCTTTCTTTTTTCTTTCATTTTTTTTTTTAAATTAGGTGCAGTTAGCTTGTTGCTTCTTTGTTGTGCTTCTTCTTCAGTAATTTCACAGTTGCTGTCTATATTGATTCTGCATTACAAACTATTGCTTACCTTTCCTTCATCTTTCTGCCTTCTGCTTTCTCTTGTGGCTCTTAGATACAAAATTTTTCATAGGCCCACAACTTAAGGGTGTCAATTTCTATTTAATCTACTTTGTTTTCTTCCTTTTTTTATTAGTATTAACTTTTTCCTTTCAGCCCTTTCTTTACTATTTCTCGCCCTCCTCATAATTCTAGCCTTCTAAATCACTATATATATTCCTCCATTTGCTTTCCCAGTCCATTGTAGGAACTGCACTTTTTTTTTCCTATTACTCTACACTGCCTACACAAGATAAATATTCATCTCATTAAGTCTCATTTGGCCCCTCTTCTAACTTTTATCAATGTTACTATTATCCTTCTGCCTTCCTTACATCTTTTGATTCCTCTGGCCCTAGTCTTTTGCCTTCAAGGAAACATAGAAAGAAGTAAGAAAAAAAAAAAGAAAGAAGTAAGGAAATAAAATAAGAAGAAAAACTGCCAAAGAGAAAACTTAACTCACATGCAGAAACACCAGCTAAATAAAACTCTAGAGCATAGAGAAAAGCTAATCAACTGAACAAACCCATCAAGATAATATGATGACCAGAGGGCAACAAAAAAATACAAATGACTCTGAGAAACTGGAAAACATGGACCAGTCCAATGTACAAAATAAAAACCAGGAAGCAATGCAGAACATCAAACAACTAATCAAATCTATCCAAACAAATATCATGGACCAAATTAAAGAACTGAAGGAAGAGATTAAGGATATAAAGAAGACACTGGGAGAACATACTGAAGAAATTGCAAACATGCCTAAAAAGGTAATGGATATGATGGTGAACAATGGCACAAGCCAAGAAATGAAAAACACACTGGATTCACATAACAGCAGATTTGAACAGGCAGAGGAAAGAATTAGTGATATGGAAGACAATACAGCTGAAATCAAAGAGATAGAAGAACAGATAGACAAAAAGATAGAAAAAATCCAGCATGGACTCAGGGAATTAACCGATAATAGAAAATGCACAAATGTATGCATTATGGGCATCCCAGAAGGAGAAGAGAATGGAAAGGGAAAAGAAGCAGTGTTGAAGGAAATAATGGCTGAAAACTTCCCAACTTTATTGAGAGAGATGGATGTGCAGATCCAGGAAGCACAGCGCACCCCAAATAGTATAAATCCCAACAGGCCAACTCCAAGACATCTACTTGTCAAAATGTCCAATACTCAAGACAAAGAGAAAATACTCAAGGCAGCCAGAGAAAAGAGAACCATCACACACAAGGGAAGCACAATAAGATTAAGTGCTAATTTCTCAGCTGGAACCATGGAGGCAAGACAGTGGTATGACATAGTCAAAATACTAAAAGAAAAAAACTTCCAGCCGTGAATTCTCTATCCAGAAAAATTGGCATTCAAAAATGATGGAGAGTTCAAAATATTCACAGATAAACTGAAATTAAGAGAGTATGTCAAGAAGAAATCAGCACTTCAAGAAATACTAAAGGAATCTCTACAAGTTGAAAGGAAAAAAACAAGGGAGAGAGAGTTGGAGTAGAGTTTTAAAAGAACTGAAAAGACAAAAAGAGAAACAAAACAACATATGACATACATTAACCCAAAGAAAAAATGGCTGAAGTAAGAAATTTGTTATGAGGAATAACACTGAATGTTAATGGAATAAATTCACCAATAAAAAAAACACAGATTGGCAGAATGGATAAGAAAATATGATCCATCTATACTCTGTCTACAAAAAACACACCTTTGATGCAGGTATTCAAGAAGGCTGAAAGTGAATAGCTGCAAAACCATTTTACAAGCTAACAATAGCCAAAAAAGTGCAGGAGTAGCTATTCTAATATCAGACAAAATAGACTTTAAATGCAAAACTATTGTAAGAGGCAAAGATGGACACTACATATTAGTAAAAGGGGTAATCTCTCAAGAAGAGAGAACAATCAGCAACATTTACGTACCTAATCGGGGTGCCTCTATATACGTGCGGCAAACTCTGGAAAAACTAAGAGGAGAAATAAATGCCTATACAATTATAGCAGGGACTTCAAGACACCACTATCACCATTAGACAGAACATCTAGATGGAGAATCAATAAAGAAATTAAGGCACTCAACAATACATTAGAAGACCTGGAATTAATAGATATATACAGAACACTACATCCAAATACAGCAAAATTAACATTCTTTTCGAGTGCACATGGAACATACTCCAAAATAGACCACATGCTAGGCCACAGAACAACACTCAATGAATTCAGAAGGATTGAGATTATACAAAGTAATTTCTCTGACCACAACAGAATGAAGTTGGAAATCGCTAAGGGCCAGAGAAACAGGTTAGGCACAAGGATATGGAAGTTAAACAGCACACTCTTAGACAAACAGTGGGTCAAAGAGGAAATCTCAAAAGAAATAAGTAAGCACCTTGAAACTAATGAAAATGAGAACACATCATATCAAAACCAATGGGATGCAGCGAAAGCAGTCCTGAGAGGGAAGTTCATAGCCATAAATTCATATATTAAAAATGAAGAAAGAGCTAAAATTGAAGACCTAACTGCACATGTGGAGGAATTGGAACAACAACAACAAACTAAACCTAAAGGAAGTAGAAAGAAGGAAATAAAAAGGTTAGAGAAGAACTAAATGAAATAGAGAATAAGAAAGCACTGGAAACAATAAACAAAACCAAAAGTTGGTTCTTGGAGAATATCAATAAAATTGACAAACCCTTAGCCAGATAACAAAGAAAAAGAGAGAACAGATGCAAATACATAAAGTAAGGAATGAGCAAGGTGATATCACTACTGACCCCACAGAAATAAAGAATATCATAAGAGGATACTTTGAAAAATTATATGACAACAAGAATGATAATTTAGAGGAAATGGACAAGTTTCTAGAAACACACAAACAGCCTACATTGTTGAAAGAAGAAATAGATGAACTCAACAGTCTAATTACAAGTAAAGAGATAGACTCAGTCATCAAAAACCTCCCAACTAAGACGAGTCCAGGACCAGATGGCTTCACAGCTGAATTCTACCAAACATTCCGGAAAGAGCTAACACCAATTTTACTTAAGCTCTTCCAAAAAATAGAAGTAGAAGGAATATTGCCTAACTCATTCTATGATGCCAACATTACCCTAATACCAAAACCAAATAAAGATACCACAAGAAAGAAAAATTACAGACCAATATCTCTAATAAACCTAGATGCTAAAATCCTCAACAAAATACTTGCTAATCTCATTCAACGACATATCAAAAGAATTATACACCATGACGAAGTGGGTTTCATCCCGGGTATGCAAGAATGGTTCAATATAAGAAAATCAATCAATGTAATACACCACATAAACAGATTGAAAGAAAAAAAATCACACGATCATCTCTATAGATGCAGAAAAAGCATTCGAAAAAATACAGCACTCTTTCCTCATAAAAACACTACAAAAGATAGGAATAGACAGAAACTTTCTGAATGTGATAAAGGGTATATATGAAAAACCGAAAGCTAACATCATTCTCAACGGTGAAATCCTAAAAGCCTTCCCTCTGAGATCGGGAACTAGACAAGGATGCCCACTATCACCACTCCTATTTTACATTGTCTTAGAAGTACTTGCGAGAGCACTGGGACAAGAAAAGCACATAAAAGGCATCCAGATTGGAAAAGAGGAAGTAAAAATTTCATTATTTGCAGATGACATGATCCTATACATAGCAAACCCTGAGAAAACCACAACAAGGCTTCTAGAACTTATAAAGGAATTCAGTAATGTTGCAGGCTATAAGATCAATGCTCAAAAATCAGCAGCATATCTGTACACCAATAATGAGTAAACTGAGGAGGAAATCAGGAAAAAAATACCATTTACAATAGTAACTAAAAGAAACAAATACCTAGGAATAAATTTAACTAAAGATGTAAAGGACTTATATGCAGAAAACTACACAACACTGTTAAAGGAAATCAAAGAAGATTTAAATAAATGGAAAAGTAATCCCTGTTCTAGGATAGAAAGACTAAACATCAAGATGTCTATCCTACCTAAACTAATACACAGATTTAATGCAATCCCAAAAAAAGGGAACACTGTATTTTTTAAGGAACTGGAAAAACCAACTAAAAAATATATTTGTAGAGGCAAGAGGCCCCAAATCGCCAAAGACATATTGAAAAAGAAAAATGAAGTTGGAGATATCTCACTCCCTGACTTTAAAACAAACTACAAAGCTACAGTGATCAAATCTTTATGGTATTGGGCCAAAGATATACCTACTGACCAATGGAACCGAATTGAGAGTTCTGATATAGATCCTCGCATATACAGTTATCTGATATTTGACACGGCCATGAAGTCAACTCAGTTGGGAGAGAATGGCCTCTTTAACAAGTGGTGCTTGGAAAACTGGATATCCATATCCAAAAGAAGGAGAGAAGAATACCATCTCACACCTTATACAAAAATCAACTCAAGATGGATCAAAGATCTAAATATAATAGCCAAAACCATAAAGACATTGGAAGATAATGTAGGGAAGCATATACAGGACCTTGTAATAGGAAATGGTTTCATGAACTTCACAGCCAAAGCACGAGCAAGAAGAGAAAAAATTGATAAATGGGATCTCATCAAAATTAAAAACTTCTGCACCTCAAAGGGTGTTATTAAGAAAATAAAAAGGCAGCCTACCCAATGGGAGAAAATATTTGGCAACCATATATATGATAGGAGCCTAATATCCTGCATATATAAAGAAATCCTACACCTTGAAAATAAAAGGACAAACAACCCATTTAAAATATTCGCAAGTGACCTGAAAAGACACTTCTCCAAGGAAGAAATACAAAATGGCTAAAAAGCACATGAAAAAATGCTCAACATCGCTTGCTATTAGGGAAATGCAAATCAAAACTACACTGAGATACCATCTTAGACCCATCAGAATGGCAGCTATTAAAAAAACAGGAGACACTCAATGTTGGAGAGGATGTAGAGGAATGGGAACCTTCATCCACTGCTGGTGGGACTGTGGTATGGTCCAGCCACTGTGGAGGACAGTTTGGTGGTTCCTCAGAAAACTAACAATAGATCTTCCAGATGATCCAGCAATTCCACTGCTTGGTATATACCCAGAAGAACTGAAAGCAAAGGCACAAACTGATATATGCACACCAATGTTCATAGCGGCATTGTTCACCATTGTCAAAAGTTGGAATCAGCCCCGGTGCCCATCAGCAGACGAATGGATAAGCAAAATGTGGTACATACATACAATGGAATATTACTCAGATGTAAGAAGGAATAAAGTGCTAACACATGGAATAATGTGGATGAATCTTGAAGACCTTAAGTTGAGTGAAACAAGCCCGGCACTGAAGGATGAACAGTATATGAGCTCACTGATCTGAACTGAGGAAAGTGAGCAGTCTCTGAGAACCATTGTCTGAAAGATAGGTTAACAAGGGAGAGTAAGAGAAGAGCTGGATTTGAGCCATCACCCACATGGACATAATCTATGGTAAAGGGATAGAGTGTGGTTGCATATTGGGGGATGGGGCAGATGGGTGGTGGTGTTCCTGGGTTTGGCGGTGCAGTGCTGGTGGGTGTTTGGATTAGGAAGGGCAAGTTCAAATTCCCAGGGCATGTAACTGTGAATCTTGACATTCCATGGGTCGGTATAGGGTGGTGTCATGTGCGCTGGGGGACTGGGAGGAAGGGAACAGTCAGGATCTAATGGGGTGTTTGGTGGTCATGGGCAAGGTTTTTCATTACCTTACAGTAATGAACACAGGTCATGGTAAATATCATCAAAATTATTAAACTGTATCATCTAAATTGTAAACTATACTGTAAATCATTGAAAATGTTTAGTTGCTATATTTTGTTATCTTTATAACAGTTATAACAATGCTAACATACAAAAAAAAGGGGAGGCTGGTTTAATATGGGGTGGGGAAGGGGGGGTGGTTTGGTATCTGGGAGTCTCTGGTACTCCGTGTGTGATTTTGCTGTGACCTAAAACTTCTTTGAAAATTAAATGAAAATTTGCGAGACAATGGGGATTGAAAGGAAGAAGGTGTCATGGCACACCGGACATCCGAGAACACAGTGATAAAAGGAAAAAAAGAATATATATATATTAAAAGGCATTTCTTTTGCTTTTTTCCCCATTTTTTTGAATGTCCCAATCTGCTAATTATACTTGTTTTGTTCTGTTTTTTTGTTTGATTATTTTTTTCCCCTGATTTTCCTTATGTTTGTCTCTTGCATGTAAGCTTATCATTGTTATTTCTTTTTCCTATTAAGTGTATTTGATTATTTTATGGACTACATGTTCATGGAGGATTTGGATCACAGAAGAGTTACAATGGGTACTGCAGGGGATTATTGGTGGGAGGTGTCTGGGAGGGGGGATTCATGGGAGTTAGTTCATCTGAATATACATGAAAGACATACAAAATTGTTCAAAAGATCAAAAGATGGGGTATGGTCACGATGGGTGGACAATCACACAATAAATGAGGGAATCTGAATTCCTAACCTGAAGAGCTCTGCCACAGTTTCCAAGAGAGCAGCAATAGTTCTCTGAGTGCAGGGACAGTGTCTGTCAAAAGATGATGGCCCACTGATGAGTTCTTTTTATTGATGACTACCCTTGTGAGTCTTTGCTCTTGTAATTGAGACTTAGCTTGCTGTTGTGGGGTGACTAAGTGTTGCCACCTGAGAGCCTCCTTGTTGCCCAAATGTGGCCTCTCTCTAAGCCTAACTCAGCATATGAATGCATTACCTTCCCCCCAACGTGGGACATGACTCCCGGGGATGAGCCTCCCCAGCAACGAGGGATTAATACCAAGTGCCAACTGGCAACACAACTGGAAAAAGACCTTGAATAAAAGGGGGAAAAGGTAAAGACAAATAGTTCAAGTGGCTAAGATACTTGAAAGAGAGTCGGGAGGTCATCCCAGAAGTAACACTTACGCACACCTCAGTAGTAGCTCATAGAACATCAAAGTGCATATCACCCCACACAGAGGGGCTCCTGAGAGCTCTGGAGACACACAGGTCCTGTATAAGGGGGGATAGCTCCAGAGACTGATGCCTTATCTGTGGGCTCTATTTTGGTATCTGTGCTCCTGAGAGGGACAGAATTGGACTCAAATAAGTAATCCCTGCACATGGTTCATCAGTCTCTTCTATTCAAACCTATATGTGATGCTGGAGTTTATAGGTATACTTCCAGAGACTGGAACCTCTGGCCTACCTATGTGCCAGGTGTGCGTGGAATCTCGGTGGAGCTGCAACTCCTACCCTACAGCTCAATGGACTCATCCAAGTCACCTGGCAAGGAGACAATGATGGGCAACGGCCATCCCAGGGAATGGAGAGGGCCTGCATTTGCAGGCAGGATCATCCCACCTACCATATCCTTGGGATATAAGCCCTCTCTCACTTGGACGTGGAATGGACATCACCATCCCAGTCCCCTCAGGATTGGGGGAAGAACTATGGACTAGAGTGGACTTGATGATATTCTGTTGTACACATATGGTGATTCTAGCAATGGAAGAAATTATAACAATGAGGTGAAGCCAGTGGCCACTTGACACTTTTGGGGCAGGGAGGGGCTGTGTATTTGAGATACAGGGGCTTCTTTGGGAGTTGGAGGTTGTCCTGAGTACCATTGTGGCAATGGTTGTAAGCCATTTGAAATCAGCACACACATCTCAGAACTGTATGGGAGAGAGTGTGGTCTACGATGTGAACTGTGGTCTATGGTTGGTGGCAAGGCCCTAGGATGTGTAAGTCCATTGAGGGTGTTGGGCCACACTTATGGAAGATGTTTGTGTGGGATGTGGTGGGACATGTGGGAGGTGGGAAACATGGGAATCCGGTGGGTTCTATGTAATATTTTAGGTAATCTAAGCACCTCTTAAAATATATTTATATATATATATATAAATAACTTTTTTGTAAGCAAATGCACATATATGAATATATATTTATATATCATTTTACAAATATTGATATGTATTGTGAAGATTTTGATTTTTACCCAGAATAAAAAATAAATTAATTAATTTAAAAAAAAGAAAGAAAACATAGAAAGCAATGGCTTTGTAAATGGTGAGCAACAAACTATTCAAAATAAAGAAAAGTCTCAAAATGTTAGCTATGTTAAAGAAAAATAAATAAGAAATATGAGTTACTGACAAAAGGATTAAGCATGTGATCCCATCAGTACTTATAGTTTTCCATCTTATGCTCATGGTCTTATCATTTTTAAACCAAGAAGCGGAAGAAAAGTCCAGTGATCTGCATTTGGTAATGGAACTTTCTGTTAAAAAGAAAATGATTAAAAGTAAATGTTCTGAATTGATTTGAATAGAAACTCTAAAACTGAAACCATTTACTTCTCAATAGAATGGCAGTAGGAGGGGGGTACCCTGCTCAGTAAAGTTTTCCTGGGGTAAGTAGACTATTGCATGGTTTCCTCATCACTTCAAGTAAAAAATCAAGTTACTTGTTGCTTTTTCTGTAAAACATGAAGGATATATTTCCATTCTGAACAGTAAGAAGAAATATTTTGGTCATTAACATAGGTTTTTAAGAAATTTTACATCCATCCATCCATTTAAATTAATATATTAAAATTAACTCTGTATTTTAAGGGTTATTATATGCAGAAAATGGAGTGTAAATTGTTTCAGTGATAAATGCCTATATATTAAGGGACCTTTAGAATCACTCCTGCAATATAAGGCATTGTGCATATATTTTATATTTATGACAGGGATTCATTTATTTATTTTAAATATTTTAAATGCACCTGAATATATAATACAGAGGTTGGCCAAGCAAAGATAATAGGCAAACAAGTGTAAGTATTCACTAAATAGCAATAATATGCACAAATAATTATTTTCAGTTTTTAAGATAAAACACAACTCACTGACATTAAATCTGTTTGCATAATTTAAATAAACATTTTGCACCCTGAAACCATGGGCAATGAGCAGAGCTGCTCCTATCCCTACCGCTTTTGGCTCCATCTGGTGCTGTGTTACCCATTCACTCTGCACTTCCATTACTAGCTATCAGTTTCCTGGAATGAGTTTTCAGTATGATGAAGATAAAAGGTACTTGTCTTATTTTGTTAGTACCCTGTTTATCTATATTTTCTATTCTAATTTAATTACAATCTCACTCTCAAAAAAAGTAAGCAGTGAAGGAGAGGTGTGGGGCTGATTCATGGAAAGAGGAGATAAAGAAAAGAATAACACTAAACACAAAAAAGTTAATAGTATTTTTATATGCAAATAAGCAATTATGGATTTCTGGAATGGTCCACCAATCCTACTGTAGGTGAAGGCAAGCATGAGGGGCATATATAATTGAGACTAATGAGATTGTGGTAAGAAACATTTTCTTTATAACAATAGCCTCTGCTCAGGTTTAATTTAAAAAGTGTGGACACAACGACATTAGAGAAAATCCCTGGGAACATAGCTCTAAGTTTCACTAATAGCCAGTGCCCAGGAAAAATATCAAGAGATAATTGGTTCCAGTTGGTAAGGAAAGAGGTCCCAATTAGAAACTGCATAAAACAACTTTTGTATATCAAGAAATATTAATATATCTGAAGCTGTGAATATCATATGGACCCTAGAGAACAAGGAGCAGAAGAGAGACCCAGATCCAACCCTCTGTTAGAGGCCTGGAAACCAGGTTTCCCTCTCCTCATCATGATTTTCCTCAGAGGCATGGGTGATTTTCACTCTCACTACTGAGGCCTATTCATGGTATTTATTTATACCCATATAGAATCGTCCAAATGTTTACTCAAGGGATCAAACATCATTTACCAACCTGGGGTCAATGGCCAGCACAGTGATCTCTGAACTCTGTGGCCATGGCTTCATTTCTTGTGCCTCAGTTCTTTATCTGTTAACATGTTGACATCACTGTCCACCATCAGGAGCCTCTTGAGAGTGTGATGCATGGGTCGAGAAGCATTTTGAATAGTGCCTGGTACATGGTGCATATTAGGAAGTGTTATACCTGTCCTTCATTTTTGACAATAATGGTTGAGTTTATCAGTCAGATCCTGTCAGGAAAATACAATCTATTCCATGGTTCTTAGAAGTACTACTTACCTTGCTGTCATTGATTTCCAGTTTAAATCAACTATGCTCAGACATCACACTCGTTATAATTTTAAACCAAAGAAATATGTTGATTTTTAACCCAATATATGGTCTGTTTTGAAACATGCTCAAAAGCACTCATCTAAAATTGTACTCAATGGTGAAAGACTTAAAGCGTTCCTGTTGAATTTGAGAACAAGAAAAGGATGTCCACCGTAACCACTGTTATTCAATATTGTGTTAGAAATTCTAGTTAGAGCAATTAGGCAAGGAAAAGGAATAAAATAACCTACATAAGAAAGACAGAAATAGAACTTTTGCTATTAACTAATGAGATGATCCTATATGTAGAAAATCTGAAAAAATCCACAACAAAGTTACTCGAACAAATAGACAAGTTCAGCAATTTGTGGGATACAAGATTAATATCCAAAAACACCCAGTAACATTTCTGTATACTACTGATGAGCAATAGGAGAAATAAGTCAAAATATTCCATTTACAACAGCAACTAAAAGAACCAAATATATAGAACTAAACTTAACAATGAATATAAATGACCTGTATTCAGAAAAGTAGAAAGCATTGCTATAACAAACCAAAGAAGATCCAAATAAACGGAAGCACATTCCATGTTCATGGATTGAAAGACTAAATATTGTCAATGGAATCCCAATAAAAATTTGAACATCTTTCTCTACAGAAGTGGAAAGGCCAATTATCAAATTTATTTGGAATGCTAACTGACCCCAAATGTGTAATAATGTCTCAAAAAAAGAAGAACAAAGATGGATGATTCTCACTTTCTGTGTTTCAAAAAAAAGCATATTACTTAACTACATAGGTAAAGGCAGCATGGTACTGGCATAGAGTTACATATATTGACCAATGTAATTGAACCTTCTCATAGATGTTCAAGTGATTTTTGACAAGGCTGTCAGATCCTTAGCTGGGTCAGAACAGTCTATTCAACAAATGGTTTGGGAATCTGGATATCCATAGCTAAAAGAAAGAAAGGGGACTCCTATCTCACACCTTATACAAAAATTAACTAAAAATGGATCAAGGACATAAATGTAAAAGCTACAACCATAAATTTTCCAGAAGAAAATGTAGGGAAACATCTTCATGATCTTCTGATAGATGGTGGTTTTTTAAACCTTACATTTGAGGAAAGAGCAATGAAACAAAAAAATAGATCAATGATATCCCTCATAATTAAACACTTTTGTTTAACAGGTGAAAAGGCAGACTATAAAATGATGGAATATTTTTTAAACCAAATATCTTATAAATATTTGATACCCATGTTATATGAAAAGATTTTATAACAATGATAGAAAATCAAGCAACCCATTTGTAAAATGGATAAAGGCTTGAACAGACATTTTCCAAAGGTGAAATACAAATGGCAAAAAAGAACATGAAGATGTTCAAAATCACTAGCTATTAGGAAAAGGCAGATCAAAACTACAGTGAGATATTTCATGTTTTACAGAATGGTCATCATTCAAAAAAAAAAAAAAAAGAAAAGAAAACTACAGTTGCTGAAGAAGATACAAAAAAATATGAACACCCCTTCACTTTTGGTGGGAATATAAAATGATGCAACCTGCATGGACAACAGTTTTGCAGGCCCTCAGGAAGGTATATAGAACTGTCATATGCTCCAGAAATCCTGCTACTATTAATAAATTCAGAAGATCAGAAAGAAAGAACACAAAAAGACATTTGTGGAATGATGCTCATAGTGGCATTATTCACAGTTGCTAAAAGATTGAAACAACCCATGTGACCATCAGCTGATGATTAGATTTTAAAAATATGGTATATGTATACAGTGGATCACTATTCAGTTTTTTTTATTTTTTTATTTTTACTGTGGGTAAAAATCAAAATTCTCACAATACATAAAAACATTTGGAAAATGATATATAAATATTTATGCATATATGTGTATTTGCTTACAAAAATGTTATTTATATATATATATATATATATATATATATATATATATACATATATTTTAAGAGGTGCTTAGATTACCCAAAATATTACACGGAACCCACTGGGATTCCCATGTTGCCCACCTCCCACACCTCCCACCACATCCCACACAAACATCTCCCACAAGTGTGGCCCACCACCCTCAATGAACTTACACATCCTAGGGCCTTGCCACCAACCATAGACCACAGTTCACACTGTAGACCACACTCTCTCCCACTCAGTTCTGAGTGGTGTGTGCTGATTTAAAATGGCCTACTGAAGTTGGGATGAATATGACAACACGGATGAACCTTGAGAACATTATGTTGAGTGAAATCAGCCAGACACAAAAACACATATTTTATGGTCTCACTAATATGTACTAAATATGATGAGTAAATTCATGGAGATAAAATATAAAGTATAGGTTACTAGTAAATAGAAAGTGGGAAGAGAAGGGGGAGCTGATGCTGAATGTACATAGAATGTTTATTAAGGTGGATTGTAAATGTGTGGAAATGGATAGAGATGATAACACATTATACTGAGTATAAATAACACTGCTTATTTTTAAATGTAAATGTGGCTGAAGAGGGTCACCTGGGGAGGTTAATGTCAATTGAAAGAAAGTTAGAGGATAATAATCTATGGTTCTACAACATACTTATTTCAGTGGTGGATTATGATTGGGATTAGTAGTATAAATACAAGAGTGTTCTTTTATTATAAGATGTTAAAAACATGGAGATACAGGGGAAAATAAAATTAATATAATGTATACACTATAGTTAACAGTAATATTGTAATATTTTACAGCAATGGTGAAGAAGGTACTATATAAATGCTAAGGGTTAATAATGGGGTATAAAGGGATGGGATGGTTTTGCTAATGTGTCAACTCAGCCACGTAATGGTGGCCTGTTATCTGGTCAAGCAAACACTAGGCTAATTATAATACAAGGGCATTTCATGGACTTTAATCATCAGTGAGTTAACTACATAGAAGGCTGATTATATCTACAGTCAACTTAGGAGATTGCCATCAGCAAGGAGTGACATCTCATTCAATCATTTGATGGTCTTAAAAGGAGAAATGATTTCAGCATTCAAAGAGAGAATTGTCATCTTTACTACAGACAGCCAGCATTTTCTGGGAATTCATCAATGACCTTCATTGGAGCCCCTGGTTTGTAGCCAGCCTTGTGGAATTTGGACTTGTGCATCTCTCATGGTCACATGAGAGAGTTTTATAAAAGCACATACTATTTATAGGTATCTCCTCTCGGTTCTGTTTCCTAGAGAACTCTGATACAATTTGGTATCAGAAGTGTGGTGAATCTTGAGAAATAGAATCTTAAAAATAGGATTGCTGAATTGGTTCTGGGATTCTTGACATTGACTCTCTACTCTGATTAGATTCAAGGGCACTGACTATCTTTCCAATACTCAACAGGCCATTGATAGTCCATGGCATGAGTTGGCAATAGAGATACAAAAAATATCACCATAGGACATGAGTAATTCCATGCTTATGAGAGGCAGGATCTGGGTGACAGTGTTTTTAACACCTTAATAGAGTTTTGTGGTAGGTATAATGATGTTGGCTGGCTGTTACTAAATATGCTGGATACAATTACAAAAGAAAAGAATGAGGTAAGGCTTCAAATTTACAACTTAAGCACTGCATGGATGATGTGAAAGTTTCTATGTGTGCTTTGAAAGAAAACTTGTTTCATGCAGCCACAGACTTGAGATCTCAGAAAACCAGACTAGGGTCTCCTTGTATGAGAAGCAGAGTTACAACGTGAACTAAAATCTCAAACTTGCAGGGTGTCTGCTGTTAAAGTGAGGGAATTGATCAGAAAGGAATGTAACCCTAAGGATTGGATGGAGATATATGTTTTCATAAAAATATTAGTGGGGACATTGAAACCCTAAATTTTGATGAAACTTTGCCAGATATACCTGTAATGGTCTGCCCTGTGGAGATCATGCAATATCAAGCTTGCATCACCCAGCCTCCAGCCTGCCCCAGGGAGTCAAGAACACCTTCCAACCCTGAGGTAGATACCAGCCCAACTAAAATCTGCAAAGCCAAGCCTTCATTCTGCCCCAGAGAACCCAAACCTTCTCCCAACCTGGAGGAAGGTACCAGCAAATCTCAAGACTGTATTGCCCAATCTAAAGAGTGCCATAAGGAGTCTCCACTAATTCTTTGCCCTGAATAAACTATCGTGCATCTTCTCTACCTTGCCTTCAGGATTCTACCATCCAACTCCCACCTGAAGAGATTAATCCTGTTTTACCAGAGGAAAATGCAAAGGAATGCCCTGAGGTCAAGAGCTAGCAAGACATTCCTAACCCTTATCCTTAACCACCCTCACCACCTTTCCTTACTTCCAGAACTATTACTAGATTAATATCACAAGTCCCCAATGGCAAAGTACAAAGTGTGACCTATGATGAAGTACACTATACTCTAAAAATTTGTATGAGTTTTCCAATATATGTATACAGAAATCAGGGGAATATATTTGGGAAAGGATATAAAAGGTTTGGGATAATGGTGGAAGGAATATAAAGTTGGATCAGGCTGAATTTATTGATATGGGTCCACTAAGAGATTCTGAATTGAGGGCTGTAGTTTGAGGAGTTAAACAGGGCTCTAAGAGTTTGTTTGGGTGGCTGATTGAAACATGGACCAAAATATGTACTAGAATGACTGAACTTAAGATGCCTGATTTACCCTGGTATACTTTAGATGAGGGGCTCCAAAGGCTCAGAGAGATTGGAATGCTAGAATGGATTCACCATTTGAGTCCTGCCACCACCACCCCAGGAATGTCCACAGAACTCACCTGTAACCAGGACTGTAAGTAATAAATTTGCAAGACTAACTCCATCTTCCCTGAAGAGCTCTCTGGTTTCTTTTCTCTGTAGTCCAGGTATTACTGTGGGAACTGCTCTCATGGATCTAGAATCCTTAAACACTGTGGGGATGATCAGATCTCAGGCTGACAGCAGCCAAGGAGAAGCATTTAATTGCCAGGAGAAGGTAGGTGTGGCTATCACAAGGAAAGGCAGACTCAAAGCAGCAATCAAGTGTCTGAGTTGCCTAGATCTATTGCATTGGCTAATAGATCATGAAGTACCTAGACACAAAATAGATAGACAAGTTACTAAATTCCTACTTGATCTGTATAAGCAAAGGTGTTCTAGATCAAGTGAGCAAAACATTAACTAGAATTACAGAAACAGAGAATCATGGCCCCTTAATCAATTCCCAGTTTTGTGAGTTTACACACCCAAAGCCTCTTAAATGAGGGGAAGTCCAGATCCACTTGGGGAAGCATACTGTTACGCTGCCAAAAATTTATACTGTTAGACTTACTCCCAGCCTTCCCTAAAGAGATCTACAGCCTTTTACGAGGGTGACTGTGCATTGGGGAAAAGGAAATGAACAAACATTTCAGGGATTATTGAGTTGCTGTGATTCTCCATTGAGACACTGGCTCAGAAGTGACATTAATTCCAGGAGACCCAAAACATCACTGTGGTCCACCAGTCAGAGTAGGGGTTTATGCAGGTTAGGTGACCAATAGAGTTTTAGCTCAGGTCCATCTCACAGTGGTTCTAGTATGTTCCCAGACCCATTCTGTGCTTAATTTCCCAGGTCCAGAATGAATAGTTCGGAATAGACATACTCAGTAACCAGCAGAATCCTCACATTGGATCCCTGTCTTGTGGTGTGAGGGCTGACATGGTAGGAAAGGCCAAGTGGAAGCCACTAGAACTGGCCATACCAAACAAAATAGTAAATTAATAGCAGATTCCTGGAGGGATTTCAGAGGTCAGTGCCACCATCAAGAATTTGAAGGACGCCGGCGTGTTGATTACCACTACATCCCAATTCAAGTCTTCTATTTGGTCTGTGCTAAAAGCAGATGGATCTTGGAGAATGTGAGTAGATTATTGTAAACTTAACCAGGTATTGACTCCAATTGCAGCTGTTTTCCCTGATGTGGCATGACTGAGCAAATCAACACATCCCTTGTTATCTGTTATGCAGCTACTGATCTGTCAAATATTTTTTTCTCAATTGCCATTAGTAAGGATCACCAGAAACAGTTTGTTTTCAGCTATCAAGGACAGCAATATAGTTTAACTGTCCTGCACCAGGGGTATATCAATTCTCCAGCCCTATGTCATAATATTGTCTGCAGGGACCTTGATCATGTCTCCCATCCTCAAGACATTACTCTGATCCATTATATTGATGATATCATGCTGATTGGACCTAGTGAGCAAGAAGTAAGAGCAATTACTCTAGACTTATTGGAAAGGCATTTGTGTGAGAGAATATGGGTAATAAATCCAACAGAAATACAGAGGCTTTACACCTCAGTGAAATTTCCAAGTGTCCATGGTGTGTGGCATGTCAAGATATCCCTTCAAATGTGAAAAATAAGCTGTTGTGTCTGGCCTCTCCTTTGACCAAAAAAGAGGCACACCATTTAGTGGATTTCTTTGGATTTTGGAAGAAACACATTCCTCATTTGGGTGAGCTACTCCAGCCCATTTACTGAATGACCAGAAGAGCTACAAGTTTTGAGTGGAGATTGGAACAAGAAAAGGTTCTGCAATGGGTCCAATCTGCTGTGCAAGTTGCACTGACATTTCGGCCATATGATTGAGCAGATCCAATGGTGCTATAAGTGTCAGTGGCAAATAGAGATGCTGTCTGGAGGTTTGGCAGGTCCCTATAGTCGAATCACAATGCAGACACTTAGGGTTTTGGAGTCCACTCTATAGGAATCAGGGGGTGAGAATGGGTGTGGCACCACTCACTAATATCTCTAGTGATTCATTAGGAAAATTTTTGCTTCCTGTCCCTGCAACCTTAATCTCTGCTGGTCAATGGCTTTTAGTTCCAAAAAGAGGAGTGCTTGCAGCAGGAAACACAACAATTCCATTGAATTGGAAGTTAAGACTGCCACCTGGCCACTTTGGTCTCCTGTCTCTGAATCAATAGGCAAAGAAGGGAATTACTGTATTCCCTGGGGCTATTGATCCTATAAAGGGGAAACAGGAATACAACTACACAATAAAAGTAAAGAAGAGTTTTCCTGGATTACAAGAGCTCCCCTAGGATGTCTCTTAATACTGCAATGCCCAGTGATTAAAGTCAATGGAGAATCACAGCAACTCAATTCAAGCAGGAGTAACAACGGCCCAGAATATTTAGGAATGAAAGTTTAGTTCACACCACCAGGCAATGAACCAGGGCCATCTTAAGGACTTGCTGAGGATAAAAGGAACATGGAATGGGTGGTGGAAGAAGGTAGTGAGAAATACAAACTTTGATCATGTGACCAGTTACAGAAATGTGGACTGCAATGGTCATGAATATGTCTTCATTGTTTTGCTATGGGTATGTTTGCATATGTATATAAAATGAATATCTTTGCTTTCTTCCTTAACCTTTTCCTTCATTTTATGACATAAGATGAATTAGTTTCATGTCATAGTTTTTAAGGATATCAAGTTTAAGAATAAATATTACCTAAGGACTTGCCCCCTATTCTGGAGGGATTTAGTGTGTTTCTGGTTGCACACAGGACAGTTGAAT
The DNA here is from genome assembly GCA_026826555.1 of Tolypeutes matacus. Lineage (NCBI taxonomy): Eukaryota > Metazoa > Chordata > Mammalia > Cingulata > Chlamyphoridae > Tolypeutes > Tolypeutes matacus. The sequence goes on along the minus strand of JAKSZT010054437.1, from coordinate 1,785,673 downwards.
ATTGTTAGGCAGAAATATATGTATGTTATTGTTTTTATTTAGAGATTGACTATGGTTTCAGGTTATATGTATGGTTGCCAAGTTAACATGTAGTAGACTGTGATGGTTAACCTAATGTGTCACCTTGGCCAGGTAAGGGTCCAGTTGTCTGGTCAAGGAAGCACTGGTTTAATTGTCATACAAGAGCATCTCATTGACTTCAATCAGAAGTGAGTTGATTGCACAGAAGGCTGATTACATGTACAGTTAACTCAGGAGATTGCTATCAGCAAGGAGTGACATCTCATCCAATCAGTTGAAGACTTAAAATGGCAATAATTTCAGCATTCAGAGAGAGAATTATCTCAAATACAGATAGCCAGCATCTCCTGGGAATTCATCAAGGACCTTCATCAGAACCCCAGTTTTGCAGCCTGCCTCACAGAATTTGGACTTGTGCATCATTACAGTCACACGAGAGAGTTTTATAAAAGCTCATACTATTTACAGGTATGTCCTGTTGATTATATTTCCCTAGAGAACACCGACTAATACAGGGGGTATTGGATGTTTTCATTCTGAAGTAATGAAAACATTTTGAATTGAATTGTTTGAGCTGATGACAGCACAAGTCTGTGATGAAACTGAGAGTCACTGAGTGTGCACATTGGATGGATTGTACAAGGCAGGAAAACATATAAAACAATGATCCACATAGTGAATGATGGACTATGGTTAGTAGTACAAATAAAAGAATTTTCTATTATGAAATAAAACAAATATATAATGCTAATAGATGCTTTTATAATGAATCAATTTTATTGATACATAGTAAGGCATAAATCTATCCAAAGTGTACAGACAGTGGTATTTGGTGATAGTCACATAGTTATGCATTCATCACTTCAATCATTTTTAGAGCATTTTCATTATTCCAATAATAATAAAAAATAAAAAAGCAAAATACTCATCTCCTCTCAATCTCTCATTGCTTCCCCTGCCGTACCTAGCAGCTATTCTGTTTCTGTCTCTCTTGTTAATTTGTATTTATATTTTGTAAAAGCAGTCTTATATGTGCACTATCACCCATATTCATATTTTACATGAGGTTTCTCTATGTTATACAATCCCATGTTACAATTTTTAGCTTTTCTTCTAGTAATATACATGACTTTAGACTTACCTTTCAGTCACTACCATACCTTTATAGTAATGGCTAGTTATGAACACCATGGTGTGGTTTCATCATTTCTATTCCTTTCTAAATATATACAACCTTTTAACCAATTCTGCACAGATTAACTCTCAGTTTTCCATTCTCTACTCTCATTCTATTTTCTGGTGACCTATATTCTAACCCACGAATTTACACAATAAATTTAGTTCCTAACAGTGAAGTCATATAGTATTCATCATTTTCTGCCTGGCTTGCTTCACTCAACATAATATACTCCCAGTTCATCCATTTTGTCATATGTTTCATGACTTCATTTTTTCTTACCACTGCATAATATTCCATTGTGTGTGTACAGCACAAAATTTTGATCCATTCATCAGTTGGTTGGCTCCTGGGTTGTTTCCGATTTTAGGCAATTGTGAATAATGCTGCTTTGAACACTGGTGAGCAGATGTCTGTTAGTGTCACTAGTCTCTTTTTCTGGTTATATACCTAGTAATGGTATTGCCAGGTCACATGGTGAGTCATGAGGGTCACATAGCAAAGCATGAGGGGAGTAATGCAACCATGGACTAAAGTAGACTTATTATTATTCTAGCAATGCAAGAACTTGTGACATTGATATAAAGTCAGTGTTAATACCAGATGTTCTGAGGAAAGGAATAGGAAGAAAACATATACCATGGGACAATATTGGGACATTGATATTATTCTCTATGACATTGCTATGATGGATACAGGCCATTATACATTTTGTCAAAACCTATAAAATTGTGTAGTGCAAAGTGTCAACCATAATTTAAACTCTATACCATTGTTTTTAGCATTAGCTCAACATGTGTTCCTCAACTGTACCAAATGTGTGCTACACAATTGAAAGATGTTGTTAATGAGGAAGCATGTGGGAGGTGGAGTAGGTCAAGTATATGGAAATCCTCTATTTGTTGGATGTCACATTTCTTTAAAATAATAAAATAAAATAAATAAAATAAATCTTCAAAGAGATAAAGGAAAATAAAGAGAAAGTTCTAAAGAATATTATGAGAACAATGAATGAGCAGTTTGAGAATCTTACTAAAGAAATGTTGTTTTAGAAAGGAATCAAACTGAACTACTGGAGTTGAAGACCACAATAACTGAAATGAAAAATTCCCAGGGCATTTTCAAAGGAAAATTGGAGTAGGCAGCATAAAGAATCAGTGAATTTGAATGTACAAAAATTGAAAGGAATCAGACTTAGGAGCAGAAAGAAAAACGATGATAAAGGAAAAAAATTAGACTAAGACAACTTTGTGACACCATCAAGCACACCAATATTTGTATTATAGTAATCCCAAAAGGAGAAAAAAGAGAGAAGGCAGCAGAAGGAATATTCAAAGAAATAAAATCAGAGCACTTCTCAAACTGAACAAAAGATGGAAATATGCACACTCAAATATCCCAGAGGTCATGAAACAGGATAAACATGGAGAACCAGTCATATATTGATCACATTATTAAATGCAAAGGACTTGGGATAATTCTGAGGGCTGCAAGAGAAAAGCAATGTGTTATGTACTAAGGAGTCCCAATTAGATTAATTGCTGATTTCTCATTAGAATCCTTAGAGGCAAGAAGGCAGGGGTTTGAAATAATTAAAGTGCTGAAAGAATGTAACTGTAAACCCCAAATTTTATATCTAATGAGACTTTCTTTCAAAAACGAAGGGCAGAATAAGATATTCCCAGATAAAAACTGAGGGAGTTCATTATCACTAGACTAAGCCTACAAGCATTGCTAAACTAATTCTCCAGCCCAAAAGGAAAGGACAGTAGACAAGGATTCAAAGTAGAGTAAATAAATAAAGATCTGTGTTAAAGTTAACCATTTGTAGAATTATAAATGCTAGCATTATTGTACTGTATAAAGTGCAAATGCATAGAAATTAATGATAAATCTATGTTTTTGGACATACAATGTACAAAGATGTAAGTGGTAAAGTATATAAAAATGTGGGGGGAAGGGGCATAGGAAAAGTATACATGTGCAGTATTGCAGTCAAGTTGGTATCAAACCAAATATGACTGTTTTTTATTTAAGATATTAAGTTTTATCTCCATTGTAACAACAAGGACAATATATGACTTTTGAAATCTCTGAATGCCTTAGTTCTTAGTATTATTATTCTTTATTAAATTTATTTCTTATTAAAATATGCCATTTTAAGATACTTTTTCTGACACTATTATGTAATTTGTTTAGCATGTAAAAGGGATTGCCACTTATATGTTACCATGAAGTGGACATGTACTTTTGTTTATTCTTATTATCTTAGTAGTCTCAAGCTATGCATGTACCATTACCAACCTATTGTCTACAAGAAACATGTAAGATATTGCTTTTACAAGCATTGTTACAAGTTTATAATGTATTTTTATCTTGTTTTATATGTATGTTATATAACATTCAAAAAATTTATTTCTTGATTGAGAAAATGATATATAAAGCAAACTCCACAATTTTGATAACAGAATAAAATCTATAAAACATTTCTAGAAGAAATCACAATAAATGGAAGGACATTCCATGTACTTTGAAGATGATTAATTGGAAGACTAATAATTTAAGATATCAATCCTACCCAAAGTGTTTTATAGATTCAATTCAATCCCTATTAAAATTCCACCAACATTCTTTGCAGAAATGGAAAAGCCAATCATCAAATTCTTATGGATGGTTAAGTAGATACAAATAGTCAAAATCATCTTGCAAAAGAACAAAGAATTTGAAGGACTCTCACTTCCCAATCTTAAAACTCATAAATCCACATTAACCAAAAAGTATGGTACTAATACCAGTATATTGCACCCATTAGAATCACTGTTATTAAAGAAAACAGAAATTTACAAGTGTTGGAGAGGATGTAGAGAAATAGCAACATTTATTCAATACCCATTACAATGTAAACTGGTGAAACTGCTGTGTAAGACAGCTTGGAATATCCTCAGAAAGTTAAGTATAAAATCACCATCTGACACTACAGTCTCACTTTTGCACTCTGATGTTCATAGCAATATTATTCACAATTGCTAAAAGATGGAAACAATCCAAGTGCCCACCAACTGATGAATGGATAAACAAAATTTTGTGTGTATATATATACAGGAATAATATTTAGTCATAAAAAGGAATGGATTTCTGACCATGTGACAAGATATCATCTTGAATGAAATAAGCCAGATATAAAATGACAATTATTTTATGATTTTACCAATTTGAAACAGTTAGAATAAGCAAACTCATAGAGTCAGAATCTAGAAAATAGGTTACCAAGGAATAGAGTGAGCATGAGGAATGGGAAGTGTGGCTTAAAATATCCAAAGTTGCTATTTGAAATGATGGTGATGTTTTGGTAATGGATTGTGATGATGGTAGTACAACATTGTGAACATAATTAAGAGCAGTAAAATATATACCTGAATGTGGTAAAAGAGAAAATGTTAGATTGTATATCAGAGTAAAAATTTGTTTTAGTCCATGGAACTTTACTACGCAAACAATAAACCACAAGTTAAACCATGGACTGTGGTTAATAATATAGTAATAAAAAAGCATGATTGTTCTACAAACCCAAAATTTTTCTAATAAAGAAAAAAAAATGAAACATCTTGATTGAGATGGTCCACACATTAACTGAAGTAACCCAATTAAAAGTCCTACTTACAAAGGGATCTGTAAGGAAAAAGATAAGCTTAAAAACTTAATTTTCAAGGTACAAACAGCTACAAACCACAAAAACATGTATTAAAAATCTGGATTCATTTTGAAATTTATCATGTTGTTATATGTCTTAGCAGTTTCGTCATTTTATATTTAAGTAAAGTTATATTTTATAATCATTTCACCTTTAATTTTCCTTTGATGAACAACTGTTTTAGTTCCATGTTTTAATTATTAAGAATAAATCTGTTAAGTATAATTTTACAAATTCCTTTGGAAATGTTTTCTGTTCCATTGGATAAATAGTGAAGATTAAAATTGTTGCTTCATAGGGTAGGTGATATTTAGCTTTTTTAGGAAAATATTCATCATTTGTAACATGTATAAAACGCTTCACATTACCAACAAAATGCTTGTGAATGCAAGTTGAACAAAATCATCACCATCTTTAGTAATTGCCAAATTCATTAATTTAGAAATTCTAGGGGTATGAGTTACCATATTATTTTGGATTTAATTATTTCCCTTGAGAATATAAGAAGCAAATGCCATGCTAAAGCAGTAATCAGTTCTCCATGAAATTAAAATGTATTTAATTTAAGAGATTATGTTATCTTCCAACAATGGAATTAAATTAGCTATTAGCAACAATCAAATTTTGGAAATTAAATAAAATATAACTTTAATATCTGTGAATAAAAAAAAAAGTGAAATTTTAAATATGTATATTTTGAATTTAATGTTAGTGAATGATTGTAGGATAATAGAAATAAAGCTGTTCATTGAGATAAATTTAAATCTATAAGTGTTTTTCCATAGTAGAAAAGGAGAAAGGTACAAAGGCAAATGAACTACATTTATAAGCAGGGAAAGAACAGCAAGGTGATCTTCTGCTAGGTAAAAGAGGCAAATAATAAAGAAAAAAGTAGGAAACAATAATGTAGAATATAGAAAAGAAAAAGAAAAAATGACAGAAGCAAAAGATTTTCTTGGAGAAAATAAAATAGATTGATCAACTCCTGCCTAGTTTTATCAATAATAAAGGAGAATTAAAATCACAAATATTAGTAATTAAATTAAACAAGATGAACCACTGAAAGACTATTGCTGCTCAGACTTTGTTGCTTGACAGACATTCTGCCATAAATGAAAATGAAAGTTTCCAATCAGTGAAGGTGGAGATGAAGATTTTCCTGGCATCTCTTGCCCCACAGAATATTTGAATAACTATCAAATTTTTGCAAAACCATTATCCTCAATTACCCAGAAAAAGAGAAAAGGTATTTGGGCAAGCACCAAATAAAAAAAGACAATTTAAAAATATTTACAGAACCCTCCCCCCAACTTTCCCTATTATCCTTTAGAGCTGGCTTGTACTCTTTTGCTGGGTCCCTGTCCATGAATGGCAGGGAACCATGTGACCTCTACAGGCAAACTGATTTGCTTGTATGATGGTACCAGTCTGTGTGTGTGGATTGGGGTGGGTCAGCCTGAAGCAATGAACCAGGGCATTCATATCTGGCTCACTCTTTCAGAACTTGCTTTCTAGTCACAAGCAGATAATGCATAGGTAAGACAGTTTAAGAAACAGCCTGAGGCAAAGGTTTACCTGCTTCAAGATATAAATAAAGCACCCTGGAAAGGGTGGAGTCTACTCCATTGCATGTTGAGGAGACATTTGTATTCTTGTGAACAGGGAAATTCCTAAGGCCATGGGCACATGCCAAGGATAAGATGCAGGCACAGAAAATTCTCAGAGCAGTCCATGTTTTGCATAATGCTTTTTTCTTGGTTGATGGGCTACTCTATAAGAAAGCATCAGCCAACACAGGCACAATTGGCAGATACTGGTAATGGAATTTTTCCTTTCATTTTTCTCTTCCCCTCTTCTCTTCACTCCTCTTCTCTTCTCTTCTCTTCTCTTCTCTTCTCTTCTCTTCTCTTCTCTTCTCTTCTCTTCTCTTCTTTCTCTTCTCTTCTCTTCTCTTCTCTTCTTTCCTTTCTTTTCTTTTCTTTTCTTTTTGGGCTACCTTTGCTCACTCAAGGAAATGTCTGATATCACTAGCTGGATAGAAATTTAAGGAACAGTCAGCTCAGGGTATAAACACCAGAGGTAGCACAGAAAATATTAAAAAATATAATTTGCAATAGAGATTACAAGATAAACAAAACCAATAACAAAAAAAAAAAAAAAAAAAAAGGAGATGATGACCCATCCAAAGAAAGATGAAACATCAAAAATAATTGACAAAGAAGAGAACAAGACCTTGGGCATGCCAGACAAAGACTTTAAAAAGTGATCATCAAAATGCACAAAACATGCAGAAAGACCTAGAGGATATCAGGAAATCATGTATGAAGGAATTGAGAAATTCAATAAATGGATGGAAATAATAAAAGGTAACCAAAGAGAATGCTGGAGTAGAAGACTACATTACTTAAATTAATAATCTCTATAGTGTTTCAACAGCAGATCAGATCTTGCAGAAGAATTAGTGAGGTGGCAAATAAGACAATTGAAATGACTGAGACTGAAGAGTAGAATAAAAAATGACAAAAGCTGAACAGAGCCTGAAACATATGGTACACGATCAAACATGTCAATATATGCATTATAGGAGATACAGAATGAGAAGAAAGAGAGAAAGTGGCAGAAGAAATAATTTCTTCAAAGAAATAATGGCAAGGAGCTTCATAAAAGCAATGGAAGACATGAATATACACATTCAAGCATCCTAATGGACCCCATAGAGGATAAAATAATAGAGAAATATACTTGGACACATTGTGATCAAACTGTGAAATGCTAAGGACAGGGAGAGAATTCTGAAAGCTGCAAAAGAAAAGAAAGGTGGTATGTACAAGTGAGCCCTAAAAGATTAAGGGCCAATTTTTTGCTAAAAGCAAGAAGGCAGTGGGAAGTAATATTTAAAGCACTAAAAGGAAATAATAGCACACTTAAGAATATTATTTCTGGGAAGCGGCTGTGGCTCAATCAGTAGGGCTCCCGTTTACCATATGGGAGGCCCCGGGTTCGGTTCCTGGAGCCTCCTGGTGAAGGCAAGCCCGCCCGCATGGCATGGTTAGCTGACCCAGCGAGCACAAGCAGCAAGGGGGCAATAAATGAATAAATAAATAAAATCTTTAAAAAAAAAAAGAATATTATTTCTGTCAAGATTGTATTTCAAACATGAGGGAGAGATCTAGACATTTCCAAATTAAAAAAAAATAAAAATCTGAGGTAGTTCTTCATCACTATAACTGCTGAATGACAATACTAAAGAAAGTTCCTCAGACTAAAAGAAAAAGACACTTACAGTGGATTGAATTGGTATGAATAATTAATATCTCTGATAAAGGTAAACATTTGGGAAATTATGAGTTCTAGTAATATTGTATTGTATTTTTGCCATGTTATTTCACTTTTTCCTTCCTACAAATTCTAAAATGCAAGCAAATGTAAAGTAATGATAAATCTACGGTTTTTGATATACTATAATAAAAATATAACAGGTAGCAAGTATAATTGAAAAGTGGGTGAAAGAGAAGTATAGGAACAGTGCTTGTGTATATAGACTATAGTTAACATTATAATTACTATGGTAATTTTTCCCAATTGTAACAAAGTTAACACCCTAATGCAAATATTTAATAATAGGGAAAATTGCCTATGGGGGGAGCAGTTATATGGGAGCATTATTCCTTCTATATGGTTTTTCTGTAAAATATAACTGCTTCAATTTTTTAAAAGGTAACTCAGGACAAATTAGGACTCTATATACTAATGAAGTGGCCAAGAAAACAAGACTTAATTATAAAAATATATGCACCTAATGGCCCTAAAATATATAAAGCAAATATATTCATATTTGAAGGGACAAATAGACAGTTCTTCAGTGATAGTAGGAGACTTCAATATACCGTTTCCAATAATGGATAGAATATATAGATAGAAGATCAATAAAGAAATAGACAATTTGGACAGTAAACAAATGTAAAATTTTAATAATTGGAACAATTGCAAGTGAAGTTATTTGGGAACTCTCTCCTTTCTGCAAACCAATAAATGCTCTAATTTCAAAAAATACCAAAATTAGTTGCTTATAAAATTTGTTTTGAATGATATTTAGATTTTAGAAAAACTCATGCCCTACAAAAAACAGTTGCAATTTTAATATGTTGATTTTCCATAGATAGAAGCTGCAAAGTTATAGTTATTAAGTACTTCCAATAGTTCTTTAGAATTCAAAGTGCCCCTAGAACCAAAAAAAACCCATGGAAACAGATGATTTTTGTAAATTCTATTAAATTGTGTCTGCAATATTTCAAAGAACCTCTCATAGTAGAATTCTATACTTTTGTACATATTTTGCCTACCATTCCTTAAAAATAATAATATGGGTTTAGATGCCCAGCCATCATTTTCCCTCAAACTCATCTCCATATGGCAAATTAGCCCAGTTCTCCTTTTACTTTGATCCACCCTGAAGAACTCTTTTATAACAGGGAATTTTTGTAACCTCTGCCAAACTGAACATTCCTTCAGATTTTGCTTTTCTGGCCTAAAATACACAAACAAAAATGACAACATGGAGTGATTTAAAAGTAGGTAAAGATCTGTTGAGGTTTTGCAAAACCTTTGCTGAGGGTTCCTAGCCCTGGTGAAACCAACAATATCATATACCCAAGTCAAGGATGATTTCTGCTTTCATCAATTTAACTGCTTTAATCACCAGAAGTTCCCTGCCAACTTTCATAAATGTGTTGATTTCCTGTAGGGGTATGTGGAGACTTCTATTTTTTGGCCTTCATTTCCAAGACTTGCCTTAGAGCTTCATAGCCTCTCCCATGTTCTGATACTCCCTGTATGGCTAGCTATTAATAAGCCATCTTCAATATAATGTTGAATGGCCAACTTTCCTCCAGCCTCCTTGTGAAGTAGTAACTCACAATCTGAGAGGTACCTAACATTATTGTTATATGCCACGTGTGAGGATCACTTCAAAAAAATTTTGTAAGTTCACGCTGTGTGACACAACCTCTTTTAATTGCTTTCATAGTAAAATGCATTATAAAGTATATTCCATTTTCTTTAATTTAATAACTTCTGGTCAATTTTTGCTTGATTTTGGTGGTGTTGATTTTTAATAGCATATGATTTCTTTCCACTTATAATGTTAATCTAAACTCATACAATTTTATTTCACTGGAATTGCATGATTTAATGATATATTGAATGCAAATAATTTTATTTATAATATGATGTAAAATTGGAAATGCATTGAATCATCAGTGATTATGAAACTTTGCTGAATGTTTCTCTTTTGTTAAAAAAAAATCTCTGCTAATTTTGCTAATAAACACTAATACACCTTTATCTGATCTCAATAGTATAGCCAAATAATTTTTACCAATCAAGAGTTCAAGGAAATCTGGTCTCTCTACAGGGTAAAATCATTAGTTCTTCAGGACTTCTGAGATTTATGATCCATATGTATCATGCTTAAAGAGTAATCATGTTTATATGGACTCTAGAAACACAATTGTTCCTATGATTACAGATAAATGAGTTACCCAGGTAAGTCACTTCTTGAATTTTATTCAGAGAAGAATGAGGCAGAATCACAAATTTTGTAAATTCTTCATAGCTGTTCAAAAATAATATTCCCATTACAGGATAGAAATGTACTTCCTCATTTCTCATGTATAGTTACATGCTTTAATTTGTATGTTTCTTTGAAATGGCTAATGAAAAATTCTCTGACATAGTTGTAATATGCCTCAAGATCACTAGCATACTTAATTATTTTTGCTCTATATCATTAACCAATACTCATAGAAAGTTTGAGTATTTCTTATTCTGGTTTTGTTATACATAAATAGTTTTGAAAGATGGCACCTAATGATATATATGTGATACATAGACTGCATTACAAATACTGAAAATATAATGACACAGAAATTACCAAGATATTGAACTAGCATAAGCACCATGTCTTAAATATTACTTGAAATAGATGGTAAAGGATAGCTAAGAAATTAATAAGCAACAGTGAGTTAACATAGCAATTCATGGAATTCAATCCTCATAAGCAAAGATAGTCTTTGATTTATCAATGAATAGGTTGAAATATCTAGGGGTTTGTTAACAAACATTGTTTTTTTTATTTGTAGGATATTAGGAACTGGATATGTTCTATAGAGATTTTATTATTATTGTATTTCATGTGTTTAACAATTGATGAGGGATATGTGTCCCAATTATTTCTTCCACATTTCAAAATTGTGAAATAAATAATTTCTAAATATCCCTGAAGTAATAAGAAACAGGAATAAATGCATGAGCTTTCTCTCCTTCTTATGCTCAAGGCTGTGCATTTAACTATCATGATGTACCCAGAAGTAGAAGATGTGATATCAGAAAACTTGAGAATGTGTACAGAAGAAGGAGAAAAATACAATCTAAAGAGATAGAGGATAACACTGAAACTTATAATGATCAATAATAATGTTCAGTTTTCATAAAGGGTATTAAAAGTCATCAGGAAGTTTGATTATGTGCAATAAATAACATTTATTTAAGTAGTATCCACTTAATCACTGAGTGTTGTTTTTGGTATTTAATAAACTCTCTGCTTAATTAAAAGACACTCTTTTTTACATATATTTGATGATGAGAGAAGAAATACTTGTAATTGGAACGATTACTATAGAAAAACAATTTGTCAAAATATATTGCAAAAGTGCTACAAATCATATGAATGTGATCAATGAAATTAAAACACTATTATTTTGATTATTATCATCATCTGCATAAAATGCTAGCTGTTGTTTTACAATTTTGTAATCACAAATTTATCATATATGTAAAGAATTCAAAAAATACTATTTTTAATATTTTATGCTTATTACTCCTCCATTCTGTTTTCCACTTATAAAATTAAGTAGTTCTAAAATGAGAGTCTTCAAGGTAATTAATTTTAAAATTGAAAGTATAATTATGACTGAAATAGGCTTTCTTTATACTTTGTTATGCTTCAAGACAAGTACAAGTAAAATAGTTGTTACAATAGTGATTTTGAATGAAAACAATTCAGTAAAATCTAGAAAATCATGTAGGCAAGATACTTGGACAGAAATTTAGGTCTTCATCAAGTATTGGAATTCATTACTGATGAAAAGAAATATGCTTTGAGGAGGTGTAATTCCAGGTAAGATGCTTTTCTTAGATATTGTGTACAGGTGAGAGAGTAAACTTGGGAGATAGCAAGGGAACTCTGGCTACACATTGGAGTCAATTAGAGTCTAAAATAATCAAATATTTTATGGATGTTACTGCAAAGGAGGAAAGCAAGGGCCTATACTCATGTATTATAGAACAACTGAAATGAAAGAATGGTGATGTTAATCCATCTGGTCACCTTTGGATTAAAACTATTTGGAAAATAATATCACAATCATACATTAACCTTGATATAAAAACTGGTTTTAGGTACCTGGCTTAAGAATGGGGATATAAGCAAACATCCAAGTCACTTGGTACATGAAGAACATTACTACACAGTGTTCAAACAAATGGGCTTATGCAGAGACTTTCTTACAGAATATATCTGAGACGACCATTTTCCAATGAAGAAAATGGGAAAATAATCACTATGTCCTGGCTGAGTTGGAAAATATGTATTACTGAAATAGTATGAATATGACTCTACAACTGAAAGGTTTTTAGGCCTAATCCTAGACCATTTAATGTACTTAAAATTTCTGATCCTATGAATGTTGAAATTAGTATATTAAAACAGTAAGGAAAGAAAGTAAAAAAGGTAATGTATGAATTCATTGGTTTCAAAGGACTTTTGTCCATTTCTTCAAAGCTGAATTCCTCATGAGAAGCCACATTGATAGCCATGGGAACATTTTATTTGTGAGTAATATCAGTAATGTGCAATGAGTATTTAGTGTATTCTTTTCATTTTATACTTTGACTACAGGGAGATGGAAACATATTAGGAAACATGGACAATCTCACAATTTTCACAGAATTCCTCCTCATGGATCTCTCAAACTCCTGAGAACTACTAGTGCTTCAAGGTCTTCTGTTCTTAGTGATTTATCTGGGAGCTTTGACTGGGAATCTTCTAACTATTACTGTCATTGTAACTGACCCACATCTGCATTCTCCAACATACTTCTTTCTAGGTAATTTATCCCTCATAGATCTTTGCTGCATTTCAGTTACTGTTCCCAAAATGATTGTGAATTCTCTGGCAGGCAGTAAAATGATTTCTCTCCCAGCATGTGCTACCCAGATCTTTCTGGTCAACTTCTTTGCATCCACAGAGCTGGCCTTCCTTGTGGTCATGTCCTATGACCGCTATGTTGCCATTTGCCACCCTCTGCACAATGGGCTCACCATCACCCCATATCTGTGCACACAGGCAGCTGGTGGCTCCTGGGCAAGTGGGTTCATCCATTCTGCTATCCTCACAGGTGGCATGCTCAGGCTTCCCTTCACAGAATTCAATGTGATCCATCAATATTTGTGACATACCTCAAATTTTGAGGATCTCATCTCCAGATGTTCAGTTTTCTGCATCTATGACCTTAGTTCTAAGTGCTTGTATTACATTAGTATGTTCTGCCTTCATGTTTAGGTCATATATTGATATATTTTCAATGGTGCTTAGGATGCATTCTGTGGAAGCCCGGAACAAAGCCTTATCAACCTGTACCCCACAGTTGGCAATTCTCATTTTGTTTGCAATTTCTGGAGTGATTCCTTAGTCCTACTGCAAATAAAGCTTCTCTTAAAAATATTCTCAGAGCCATGTTCTACTCCATGGTGCCCCCATTCATAAATCCCATCAACTATAGTCTGAGGAACAGAGAGATAAACAATGGTCTGGACAGAATGTTTCACAGATATTTTTGATTCTCGAGAAGGGTTTTTCTTGATTAAAAAATTCTGAAAAAATGTATTATTCAAGGTCTCTGTTTCTTTATTGATCCTCTGTTGAGATGTTCTGTCTAATGGTGATAATGGTGAATTAAAGTTCCCCACTATACCTGTAGAGGCAGCTATTTTTTCCACTGTTTTTCCAATGTTTGCCTCATGTATTTTGAGGTGCCCTTCTTAGGTGCATAAATGTTTATGATTGTTCATTCTTCTTAACAGATTAACCCTCTTATTAATATATAGCATCCTTTTTTTATCTCTTAAAATAGTTTTGTATTTAAAGTCAATTTTCTCTGATATAAGTACATCTACTCCTAACCTTTTTTGGTTATTGTTTGCATGTAAAATTGTTTTCCAACCATTCACTGTCAACCTCCTTGTATCCTTGGGTTTAAAGTGAGTTTCTTTGAGACAGCATATGCATGGATCTTATTTCATTATCCATTCTGCCAATTTGAGTCTCTTGATTAAGGAGTTTAATCCATTAACATTCAATGTTATTAATATCAAGGAATTATTTATATTAGCCATATTTTCTTAAAGTTTATGTATATCTTATGTTGTTTTATTTCTCTTTTTATCTTTTTAGTTATTATTACCAAAAATCTTCTATCCTACACTGTCCTCCAACCCTCTCTCTCATTTTTTCTTTTCAATCTGCACAACTCCCTTTAGTATTTCTTGAAGGACCAGTTTCTTGTTGGCAAACTCTCTTAATTTCTGTTTATCTCTGAATATTTTGAACTCTCCCTCATTTTTGAATGTCAGCTTTGCAGGAAAGAGAATTCTTGGCTGGAAGTTTTGTTTTTTTTTTAGCACCTTAACTATGTCATACCACTGACTTCTTGCCTCCATGGTTTCAGATGAGAAATCATCACTTAATTTTATCAAGCTTCCCTTGTATGTGATGGATCTCTTTTCTCTTGCTTCTTTCAGTATTCTCTCTTTGTCTTGAGCATTGGAAAATTTGACAAGTATGTGTCTTGGGGTAGGCCTTTTAGATTTTATACTGATTAGGGTGTGCTGTGTTTCCTGGACATGTATGTCCATGTTCCTCAAAAGAGTTGGGAAATTTTCAGCTATTATTTCTTCCAACATTCCTTCTGTGCCCTTTCCCTTCTCTTATCCCTCTGTGATGTCAATAATGTATACATTTGTGTGTTTCATTATGTCACAAATCCCTAAATCTCTGATGGATTGTTTCTATCATTTTGTCTATCTGTTCTACTATCTCTTTGTTTTCACATGTGCTGTCTTCAATATCACTATTTCTTTCCTCTGCCTGTTCAAATCTGCTGTTATGTGCTTCCATTGTATTTTTAATATCTTGCATTGTGCCATTTGTCACCATCATATCTGGTATCCTTTTACGTATGTTTACAATTTCTTCAGTATGTTCCCCCAGTGTCTTCTTAATATCCTTTATTTCTTCCTTCACTTCCTTAAGTTGATTCATGATATTTGTTTGGATACCCCTGATTAAGTGTCCCACATTCCACATCTCCTCCTGTTTTTTAGTTTGTTCATTGGACTGAGCTATGTCTTCCTTTTTCTTAATATTGCCTGTATTTTTTTGTTGGTGTCAAGGCATCTGTTTATCTTGATGTATTTATTTGGTTGTTTAGCTGCTCTTTCTTTTCCAGTATTTTCTATTTTTTTTCCCATGTGTGGTAAGGTTTGTTTTTGGCACATAGTTCTTGTTATTCTATATCCTTGCAGTTGTCTGTGTTCTCTTGAAAAAAATGTTAGGACTAGAGAAAAGGAAAGAGAGAAGAAGAGAATAATAATAATAATAATAATAATAATAATAATAATAATAAAGGTAAAAGAGAAACCATATAAGTGCTAAGAAAATAAGTAATATGAGTAAAAAAATAAAAAAATTATGTACAAAAGAATAAGAACCAAAAAGGTGCAATAGAAAAAATGAAACAAAGAACAAAATTGGGAGAATAATTGGAATGAATTAAAAGGATGAATGAAAAGAATAAAGGAAAAGTAAAAGAAGAAAAAGTAGAAAATTACAACAAATGAAAGCAAAACAAAAAGAGGTGGAATTTAAGAAAAACAACAGAAAACAAAAGATAGAAAAATAAAGGAAAGAAAAGAAATAAAGTAAGGAGAAAAAATAAGTAAAAGGAAAAGAAAGGAAACAAAAAAGGGGAAAAAACAAACAAGAAACAAAACATCAAAAATCACAAAAACAACAATAACAATAAACAAAAAGAGGAAAAACAGCTTCTCCTCTTAAGCCCTAAGGAACTTCTCAGGTTGCCGGTGCTCATCAATTAATCACCCTTCAGTTTGCCCTCTGCAGGTGATGTAGGGGGTTTTATCATATAAAATAAAGGGGAAAAAAGGGAACTGATGAAAAAATAAAAAATAAAAACAACAGACCCAAGAGAACCTAAAACCAGAAAAAAAAATCTGTCTATATGTTTCCTGTTATAAGGTACCAGCTGGGTGCCTGATAACCTTGTGGATCACTCTCTGGATCACTTCCCTAAAGAGACCCAGGAGTCAAACCAGGGACCTTGTTTATGCAAAGCAGGAATTCCTCTACTGAGCTGCACTAGATCCACAGCCTAAGCAGGCTTCAGAAAGCTTATTTGGCCCTATCTGCCCCTTTCTCTTAGGCAGGTTAGGCTTCTAACAGTTTGCCAAGCTGGGCTGTTTAGGCACCTGTCTCTGTCTACCTTAGTTCCTCTCTCTCCTAGTTTGGCTGGATGTGATTGCCTGCCTGATCAGATCCCTCATCCCCATTGCTGCCTAATTGCTAGATGGGGAGGCTTTAAGGTTTAAAGGGGGCTCAGCTGGCCAAACTCACTGAAAAGAAACCACTCTCCACCCTCATCCTCCTGGGGAATGCTCTGTCCCACTCTGTTGGTTGCAGTTAGTCAGGGACTTTACCAAGGTTTATTTGCCTTAAGGGCAGGGTATATGTTCCATTTCCAGCCACAGGGATGAGTAACTCACAGTTTTCCTTTGGCTTCTTTACCTGTCTAGTTCCCTCTTCAATGAGGCATAGCACTTTTCCATTCTATATATCTCCAAAGCAGCTTCCTCTGAAAGGTTTTTGTACTTTCTCCTCAGGTATGTTTTGAAATGCTTTCTTCTATATTCATAGTAGTCATTTCAACCTTCATCATGGGAAGAATACATAAGACCTTCAACAATGCATAAACAGGAAAAGCTTGATGTCATGCAGATGGAGGGCTTCATAAATGGTGGATGGAAGCTCTATGTCTTTCCCTCTGTGTTTCCTTTTGATTCTCCAACAATGAAGCTCAGCTGAGAATGTGTCAGGATTGGGTAAGTCACTTCTTTACATGTCAGCATGGTGTGCCTACAATGTATTGAATTTGATCTGTCCCATGACAGAGGGCACCAGAGATAAGAATTTAAGAGCTTTGAGGTGTTGTTCTCAGAATATGTAAGTTCCTTAATAATGTGCTCCACTGTTGAAACACTCAATATTTCTTTATAGTAACTCTCAGAGGTTAGTTGAGATTCCAGGTTACCTTGCTGAGTCCTGCAGAATTTGCCAAATAGTTTCATTTGAATATCAAGTTTGGTTGCCAAATTTGTGGCTTCCTCAAACCAGAATTCATGATAAACTTCAGTATTTTTCATCACTTCATTAAGTGAATGCAGCACTGTGGTCAAGCTGCTGGCTGAAAAGAAGGCATCAGAGGTATGCACTTGGAGACAGTTCTTGAAAGGCCCTTGTAAAAGATAGGGCATTTTTAAGAACAACAATGGTTAACAGTGAAATTAAAATCTGTTACGGCACTACAGAATACAAATGCTTGGCCATCTATACAGTTATTCCATCTAACATTTGTGTCAACATTTATACCATCTAAGTATAAAGTAAGTGCTTGCACAAGATCCACTAAAATTTCAAAAGCATCATGCCTGCCTGCCCTCTGAGAATGGCAAATTTCCTTCAGTTCATTTCCCCTTTCTTCATTGCTCTTAAAAAGACGGAAATTACGTTGTCAATTTCTAAGAGTAGTTGTGGCAATCAATGGAAAAAAGAAGGAACTTCCTCAATCGTTCCAAATACAACCCATACTCCCATCACAGGCACTGATTTTGTTAACCATATATTTAAGGCACAGGAAGAGCAGAGTGTGTAGACAGCCTGGGGATATTTCTCTAGAATTCTAGAAGCAACAACTTTCATTTTGGAAGAAAATCCACTGGACACAATGTAAGCCTGTTCACAACAGTAATTCATGTTTAGTCTCTGCTTCTCAGTTATTGTAGTATGAAATTTCACAGCCAGAATTTCTGCTTAAGCTTCACAAGGCAGGAAGCCCACAGGTTCTTCTAAGATTATGAGATACATTGACACACGTCACCAATACAGGCAGGTGTTCTTCCCCTGCTATGTCTGCCACATCATCAGTGATGATGGAAAAGAACTGTGAGTCTCTCACTCCCTTAGGTTTTCTTCTGGAAAGAAGCTCTCATATATTTCTGTTATCTGTTTCTGCTGTGTTTTCAAACAGAACAACACGTTAACTGCTGTTGTTTGAAAGCATTTTCTCAGAACCTCTTCACCAGAATTTATTCAGCACTCCAGCAGTTCTTCAAAGTGATCAGGAGTAAAGAGACCTTTGGGAAGTTTCACAGCCTCATGTTCATCAAGAAGTATGTTTTGTTTTCCTATAAGAATCAAAATTTCATATAAAGATTTTAAGTATTATTTGTTTTCCTTCTCTTCAATGGTTAAAGGTTAAATATCTTCATTCTGTACTTCACCCCTTTCTTCTGCTTTGGCATTCTGAGTATTTCTGTAGTTTAATTCTTTTTTTTAATTTTTAATTTTTAGAGCAGCTTTAGATTACTTAAATGTTACATAAAAAATATAGGGGATTCTAATATTCTCCAACCCCTTCCCTTCCCCCACTTTCCAACATTAACAACAATTTTTGTTAGTGTGGTACATTTGTTACAGTTGATTAACACATTGTATTAGTCAGCCAAAGGGGTGCTAATGTGAAATACCAAAAATGGGTTGGTCTTTATAAAGGGTATTTATTTGGGGTAGAAGTCCACAGATACCAGGCCATAAAGCATTAAGTTTCTTCTCTCACCAAAATCCATTGCAACGTGTTGGAGCAAGACAGCTGCCAAGTTTGCCAGGGTTCAGGCTTCTTGGGTTCCTCTCTTCCCAGGGCTGCATTTTTCTCCCAGCTTAGATCCTCTGCTTTCTCCACAAGGCCAGGTGTAGATTTTCAGACAAACGGCTCACTTCTCTTCTCCTGGGGCCTTCTCTCCAACATCAAAACTCCAATATCAAAACTGCTACTCAAAACCTGCTGCAACTCTGTTCTTTGTGATGCCTTTTATATTTTCTTCCCCTACCTACCAAGGGTTCAACTCCCTACTGAAGTGGCCAGTCAACACCCTAATCATAACTTAATCATGCCCAGAATAACAGATCAGTTTAAAAGCATGATCCAATTATATTTCTGGAATTCATAATTACATCAAATTGCCCAATGGCTACACACATATTGGAACATTGCTACTAACAATTGACTATAGTTTACATTATAGTTTACATTTATAGGTTATGACAAAATGTAGAATGGCCTATATCCATTATTGAAATGTCATGCAGTATAATTCCACTGTCCCAAAAATACTCAAATGCTACACCTATTCTTCTGTCACCCTCCCATCAGAACTTCTGGTAGCCATTGCCTTTATATCAATAATAAAAGTTCTTCATTGCTAGAATACTGTCCATAATAGAATAATAAGTCTACTTTAGTCCATTGTTTATTCCCCAATTGAGGATTTGGGGAATCCTCAAGATTGAGGAATGAACATACATACATAGAGGGTAGAATGCAACTTTGGACTAAAGTAAACTTATCATTACTCAAACAATTGAGGAAGTTGTATCATTGATATAAAGACAGTGGCCACCAGAAGTTCTGAGGGGAGGGAGAGGAAAAGATAGGTATAACATGAAGCATTTTTGGGGCATTGGAATTGTTCTGAATGATATTGCAATGATGGATACAGACCATTATTGTCAAAACTTATAAAATTGTGTTGTGTGAAGTGTAAAATAAAATGTAAACTCTTGACCATGGTTAGTAGCAATGTTTCAATGTGCTCATCAAGTGTAACAAATGTACCACACTAATTAAAGATGTTGTTAATGGGAAAAAGTGTGGGACTGGAACTGGGAAGGGGTGGGGGTATATGGGAATCCCCCTATGTTTTTTTTCACTGGAGGAAAATAACTTTAAATTTTTAAAATTTTTAAAATTTTGTGTTTTCCTTTTTATTATTTTTAAAGAAACTTTATATTACATAAATGTTACATAAAAATTTGTGATGTAACATATGTGTAATCTATAGCTTCTTTAAAAAGAACATAAAATAAAAAGACAGTTATCCTATTTTTCAAAGAAATTGTAAATGTAAGATTTGGTATTGATGTACTAAATAAATTATAAATTTTGACTTATCTTAAGATCTAAGAACAATCAGTGAAATTTTGTTAAATGAACTAATTTTCTTTTTCTTTATATAGTGGAAACTTGAAGTAAACATTTGCTACAAAGAAAAACTTTATGTATGGAACATTTGCTGTTGACCATATGTCAAATTGTAAGTCACAGAAATAAGAAGAAACTTAATTTCTCCTGGATTTCCAATGTAAGAATAATCATAACCATATACTCCTTGCTCTCAACCCTCACTGATGGCTGGTTCTTTATGAGTATGAAAAAAGCTGCCTTCAGAATATATGATACATGTACTCATATACTTATATTTACACCAAGCAATTTCACCAAGCAGGTTGGAAGATTAAATTTCATAACGACTTTTCTGATTCCAAATCATATAATATCTTGAGCCATTGGGTTAAGAAGGAAGATTATAGAAATTTTCCTTAACAATGTATTATTAAACTAAATATCCATCTATTTTTGTAATTATATGGGCAAACACTGGGATTTACTTAAGTTTTTTCAAAAGGAAATGTTAGTTAAAATAAGTTCTCTCCAAACATGAACAAATTCTGTGTTTTTTTGTGTGTGTGTCAAGACCAAAAGTTTGACTTATGAAATTTAAATCTCAAGGGCCAAATTTAATAAAATTCATTATAATTTCTTTATAATACATATTGGTTATGTAGTCCGATGTAGAATCCACTTAGATGTTTTTATCAGAAAGTATGTCTAATATTCCATTTTAAGAAAAATAAGTAAAATTAGGAAGTATGGGTAAAAAGGAAAACGGGTTTTGAGTTTAAAATTAATATTTACTATATCAAAATATTAATTTTCTTGTAAATAAGAAAATATGTTATTTTCAAATTATTAATATATAATATATAATGCTTCATATCATCTTGAACATTTGAGAACTTGACAATTAACACAATACATTTTTAACAAAATTTTGTTCATTGAATAAAGATGTTACCTAAGCATTTTATGCTTATATAAAATTTTCCTTCAAAAATTTCATTACTTAGAGAACATCACTGATTAGAGTTTATATTTTTACTTATGTCAAAGAGCTGGTGCTGTTTAAGGAAAAGAAAGAACTGAAATATTCATAGTGATTTTAAGAAAAGAATAATAATAACTTCCAATTAATCTCAGCAATTCTTATATAAATCTTTCTGGGCAAAATAATTTGGTAGAAAATAATGATTTCTTTGGTTTAAAGAAACAATTATGTACACTTTGTATTATTTATTCTACACATTTTAACTGAATAATGACATTATTAGCAATTTCCAACAGGTATAAGAAATGAAGCATGGGAGTCAGTGTAGGGGAACTATAGAAAATTTAACTTTGTATTTTATTTCCTAAATATATTTCCTGTTTAAAATTTCTATCATGCACATGTGATATTTTAAAAACAGAAGAAATTAGTTTGTGAGGTGTCAGAAAAAAATTATGCATCAATTTGCAAACTTTCAATTAATTATTGTATTATTGTAAATTATCATAAATATTGTGATGATTTGGGCTCTAATAGTATACTGAATTATAATTTGAAATTAAACAAGAGTAAATAAAGCCAATAAGTGCTAGCATATATAAATTTGAATTTTCAGATGATCAAATATGTACATTTTAAGGGGAAAATAAATGTATATATATATACAAATATATTTCTTTATGGTGTCACATTCAGACACTATGAACTAGGATTTATTTATATTATATAAGCCATATTTCATTTATATTAATGTATACACTTTGAGAAGATGATGTATTAATGTTCATATTTAAATGATTATGTCCCTCCAAATGGAGTACTTGTTTTCCATATCTCTGATGTTAGATATCTAATTCCTTTTAACATTGATTATTATGATGATATCAGCATGTTCAAAACTGAAAGTATCATCTTCTACCTTCTACCCCATCCCAACCACACACAGACACAAATCTTCTTATCAGGTACCCTGTTTTTCTGTTGCTTTGCATTTTTCTATGTATTCAGATTAAATAACTGAAATTAGCCTCTGTTTCTTCTTGAAGCTCAGCACTTACATTTAGTGTGAATAGAAAGCTGTCATTTCTGATGTGACTTAGTCACCATTCTAACTTACTTTTCTAGTCCTGTCACCTCTAGAAATCCAAAAGTTTCTCTCTGGACCACTGCTTATGTAATTCAAAATTTTAAGGCAACATCAATGTAAGTTTTTCTCCATAATATTCTCCAACTCTGTGCATTCCTATTATTTCCCCAAAATAGTCCCTAGTCTGGTGATTACATTTGTTTGTGTTCTGTTTAAAAGGGAATGTCCAACTATTCTGAATTTCCTGACTCTCTATTAACCTTCTAGCATCCAATATCGTCTCTCTTCCTCTTAACCACATTCTATCCTTCTTTTATGACTAAGTGCAGTGATCCCATCACTAGTGAAGTGTTTTTATATCATTCAAAGATGTCTTGTGCTCTCCTTTTGATTTTATGTAGGTTGCAAAATAGAAATAAAATTTCATATTTTATGTGAATAATATTCAACCCAATTTTTCTGGTAACATTTTCTGAAATATGCATGCTATTATCAATGCAGTACCAAAATGTATATGCTATTTTTGAATAGTCCTATATACTGTATATCCTGTTGCAGTCTTTGTGTGTTTTTGTCACACATCACAATGTATACTTACTAATTTTTTATAGCAGAATTGTTGTCTGTCAAGGAAATTGTTTTTTGTTCTCCTAAGATGTGTTTATGCTATTTGGATTTTATATGAATATTAGGGCCAACCTGTTAATTTCTACAAAAAATATGCTGAAATTTTATATGGGTTATATTTAATAAAATATATAATTGGCATTTTTATATTACTGAGTCTTCAAACAAATCTATAAATGTAATATATCTCTGCATTAATTTAATTTTTAAAACCTTGCAACAATTTTTAATTTTCTCCGCAAGGAATGATATATCTATTCTATATAGCTGTACCCACTAACATTTATACAAATTAAATCATACTATTGTCTGTTTTTTTTAAAGTTTCATTTTCTTTCTCTTTTTGCTAGTTAATATTTCTTTATTGTATTTATGTAACTGATTTCCTTCTCAAACCCGATTTCAACAATATTTTCATATTATTTGTGTAGATTTTTATAATCTTCTCTATTATCAATTTTATTTGCTGCTAATGGCAGTGAATTTTCCTCTTTTGAAATTCTGGTACATATCCTTTTCTTGCCTCACAATGTTGCTTCATAAAGGTGATATAAGTGGTCTTATCTGTCTGGTACCCCAGCAACAGAAGCTTCCAGCATCCACATTTTAAGGTGTGTTGTTTAGCTTAGGAAAATTGCAATTTTAGTGTTATATTGCCTCATAGAAAAGATTTTTCAGTTCTTATCTTTGTGAAAAAATTCTCATCCTGATTGAGTATTTTATTGTAAAGGAAATATTTTCTGCCTCCTTGGTAATGATCTTATAATAATATTTCTCTTTCAATCTTTGTCATGGATTGCTATATTTAATACTCAAATTTTAATCCATGTAGACATCTGAGGGAATGATTACTTGATACAAATGCAATATTTCTTTTTATATCACTCTTATAATTTTGTAGGATTTTGCATGCATGTTAATTTATTAATGAATTACCATGTTTCTTGAACTTATAGTTATCTATTACACCAAAATCCATTTTTCTGACAATCTTTCTCCTACAGCTTCCACTCTTCCTTTACTAATTTTACTAAGTAGAATGTTGACATTATATACCTTATGTACAACTACCATGCTCTCTAACTATTAATTCATTAGTATTCTAAGAAAGTACAAGTGGGCATTGAAGAGTCTAATATGTGATATTTTTTACTCCTTTGGTCCTCCAATAAGTTTTATGTATTCCTGTTTAAGGTTTTCTCTGTAGGATCTTTGCTTTATTTTTTGTCCTCTGAAACAGCATATTAAATGTGTAGTTTTATATTTTTTCTTTTAATACTCTGTGTCTCATTTAAAATGGAGAATCCCCATCCTCCTTTGCAAAAATTAGTTTTTAATATATTCTTCCCTTTCTCTGTTTTCCAATTCTTTCCATATTTGGTACTGCTACATTACTTCCCTTTGATATGTATTACACTTTCCAAATAGTTACCAATTAAATTCTTTATTTCTGTAAATTTTCTCTACAATAATTTCCTCTCTTGAAACTGGGTTTATTTCAATCATATATGTATAATCTGATTTATTGTTTTCTTATTATTCTTTTATCATTGTACCCTGTTCTTCATTCATATATGAGTATATGTATGTGTGTGTATATATATATATATATATACACATAGATACATACTATACACATACATTCGTGTGTGTGTATAAATATATATAATCTTGTCACATTCTTCTAGGTTTATTGAATTGGGGTATTTTATTACAGCCTCTTAATTTATATGAAAATTATTTTTTACTTGTGTGTGCAGTTGTATAGATAGATTTTCTTTTTGGGGCATATGTTCATAAACTTAATGACCCCAACTAGTATTTTCTAATATAAGGGGTGATGATGTGATTTGGGGTTTCCTGTTATTTGTAATATTATAATGAATTTATGTTTTCAGCAAAGTTATTTGTGGGAACTCTAAACTGGCAAAAATGATTTGAGGGTAAGGGTGGAGACATCATCTGAATATCTCAAAAATGACCAGAGAATAGCTAATAAACACTCAAAAACAATCACACAAACAGAAAATTGCAATAATCTTCCTTTTTAGTTTTTACTTTCCCTTTATTTAAGATATTGTCTGGTGCTCTTTGGATTTTTAATTCATGTTTTATGCAAAAGTGTAGAGATGAGAAATTGTCCTCTAAAAGATTTAACCTTTCATTCAATATCCATGTATATGGTCATTCCATTCTCTCTTCTAACAAGAATTTTGTGTCTCACCACATTTTTTTATTTCCACATATTAAGCATATATTCAGTAATTTTTCCATTAAACTTTTCTATTCCTTCTCACAGCATTTCAAAGAGTCCAGAAAAAAATAAAATTGATCCATTACTAAAACATGCAACCACATTCACTCTGTCACTTCATGCAAAAGACTTTCAAACTCACATACCCACACTTTTACATGCAATAGATAAATAGATAACTAGGTAAATATGGATGATAGATAAATAGATATATAAATACAATAAATAAATATATCAAGGATAAAGTATTTGTAGTTGTCTTTATTCATTTATGATTATTGGATTAAGATAAGGATGAATTAAATTTTATTGTTGTATAGCAGTATAATATTTTTTAAATGAGTTATACAGAAAATAATAAAAATAATTAAAATTGGAAAACTGAAATGCATAATTGTTACAGGTCAGTTCCAATGTATATAAAATTAGAACAATTAGATTAAATTATGATCATGATTAAAATATACATGTGATCTTGACAAGTATATTTCAAATAAAATACTCATTGTTATACCTGTTCTTTGTGTTTATCTAGTCAATGCATATTTTTCCAAAACTTAAAACTTTGCTATATAGTTTATTAAGTAGTGTATGATTTTCTTACCTTAAGATATTTTTTATTTAAATTCTTTATTACTCTTTTGCTTGTAAGATAATAAGGAAATTGTATGAAAAGTTACATTTTGTTAGAAAATGGGATTCATCTTATGAGCTTCTTTATGAAGAATTCTTATTTTCAATACTAGAATGTGAAGCTATATGAGATTTTCATTCATATTTTGAAAATAATTAAAAATTATCATACATTTGGAGTGAGCATACTCTATTTCTTCAAAAGTGTTACTTTATTTTAATTTATATAACTCATTTCACTAAGAAAATTAATCATATAATACAAGAAGAATGAATTATGTGAAGAATAGTTTCATATCCATTGAATTTGTTCATATTGTCCTATGAGTATTTCTCTTTATTTATTTAATGTTTTGACATTTATATTTATCCTTCTATCCATCTATATAAACATACTTATTTTATGTTATGTTTTATTTAAATTTATTTCATATTAAGTAAGTTTGAAACAGCAGTACTGTTCACTGTTAAACACATCAGGAAGAATATAATTAATGATAATCATTAATGCAAATCTTTTTTTTTGCAGGCAGCATTACAATTAGTTAAATGCATGAATGTTAAAATTTATATTATCCAATGATTTTTAAAACAAGCACATCTGTCACCCAACCTCTATTATAATATGGTATATTACCAATAATCTCTATATATTTACCTTGCCATTCCTAATAAACCCTCAATTTTCCCACTTAAGAATCAAAATTTGATAGTCTATTTACTTATTATTTTTAAATAGATTATTTTTCCTGCTTTAAAGCTTTTTATTAACTATATTATACAGCTGTCATTCTCTTGTAAAAGTACTTTCAAATCTGAATTTAATATTTTTGTGTTTGATCCACATTATTTGGTGTATCAGCAGTCTCTGTTAAATTTTTGTCCTTATTTTTTCTATTAAAGAATATATAGGTTTGCAGAAAAATCATGCAAAATATACAGTATCATCATGTACTTCCCCTATTGTTAATACTTGCATTGTTATATCTGATCAAATAATATTATAATTATACTGTTACCATTTTCAAAGTTTGTATTTTCAAAGGATCCCTGTTTGTGTTATGCAGTTCTATGCTGTTTTTCTTTAATATTTATTTTTATACATACAATCTAAAATTTTCCATTTATAACACATTCATATATAAAATTCAGTGTTGTTACTTTCACAATGTTGTGGTACCATCATCATCATTCAATTAACAAAATTTTCCCATCACCCCATAGAGAAACACTCTACAATCTATCCAGTAAATCCCATTCTTGTGTGAACACTGGATCCTGGACCCATATTCTAGTTTCTCATTCTATAAATTTGTTTCTTCTAATTATTTCATATCAGAAAGATGATAAAATATCCACTAAACATCATGCCTTCAAGGTTCATGCATGTTGTTGCAATTATCAGTTCTTTACTTTTCATAGACGATTAATATTTCATTGTATGTGCATAAACATTTTGTTCATCCATTTTATCAGTTGATAGTTGGGTTGTTTCCATGTTATGGCAATTATGAATAATGCTGCTATGAACATCAGTTTGTAAATACCTGTTTGAGTTCTTGCTTCCAATTATTTGGGGTATATACATAATAATGGATTGCTGGGTCATATGATAATTCTAAAATTAACATTCTGAGGAAACAGTCATCTGTCTTCCACAAGGTCTGAACACTTTTACATTGTCACCACAATGAATAAGTATTCCTATTTCTCCATATCCTCTTCAATACTTGTAATTTCCTACTGTTTTCAGTAGTAACTTTGTAGTGGATGTAAAATGGTGTCTCACTGAGATTTTGATTTGCTTTTCCCTAATAATGACATTGAGCATCTTTTCATATGCTTTTTTTTGTGTTATATATCTTCTATGAAAAAATATCTATTAAAGACTTGTCTATTTTAAAAATTGGATGGTTACTCTTTCTGTTGTTGAGTTGTAGGTTTTGTTATATATTCTGGATATTAAACCCTAATTTGAGAGACACAGAGGAGAGAACATAAAACATGCAGCATACCAGGGAGCTGAGGTGATGCAAGATATTGAGCACCTCTTTCCCACTCCAGAAGGTCCCAGGATTGATTCCCAGTGCTTCCTAAAGAGAAGACAAGCAGACACAAAGCACACAGAGAGCATACAGCAAGCACACACAAGAAATTAACAAGTAGGGGATAAATAAATAAATAAGAAAAAAAAAAAAAAAGAGGAAGACAGGACAGTCTTTGGAGCCCAATGCCTGATGCATAAATAGTGCTCCATAAATGTTTGAGGAATGAATGAACCAAGCAGAGCTGAAGAAAGATAGTGAGCCTGACACCACATAAAGTTCACATTCAGAATTAGAGTGTAAGCAGTCTAACTGCAGAGCCTGGAACTCTTTTGCCCCAATACAGGAGAGGATGTGGCCCCAGGTTAGAGGTCTACTTCCCAACCCCTTTTATGTTAATTACTATTGCTTAGTTTTCCAACATAACCCCCACTTCATTACTT
Source organism: Tolypeutes matacus (assembly GCA_026826555.1). Lineage (NCBI taxonomy): Eukaryota > Metazoa > Chordata > Mammalia > Cingulata > Chlamyphoridae > Tolypeutes > Tolypeutes matacus. Next base: position 1,757,282 of record JAKSZT010054437.1, on the reverse strand, counting down.
CCAACTTTCTAAAGTAAAATAAAACCCGAAAACAACACAATTTGCAAAAAAACACAAGCAAACCTTAATTTGATATAGTTTCCAAATACATTATCCCAGTCTGTAGTTTGTCATTTTACTTTCATGATGCACAGAAATTTTTTATGTTGATGAAGCTCTATTTATCTATTCTCTTTTATTGTTCATACATTTAGTGTAAAGTCTAAGAAATCATTGTAAAAAACAGGATTCTAAAGATGCTTCTTTGTGTTTTCTTCCAGGAATTTTATCATCTTTGTGCTTATATTTAGGTGTTTAACTCATTTTGTATTAATTTTTTCATATATAGTGTGAACTAGGTGTCCTCTTTCATCGTTTTGAATATGGATATCTAGTTTTCTCAGAATCATTTGTTTCATTCTTTCAGGAACTCTGAAAAATAATAATTTAAAAAATCTCAATTAGTCATGGATGTGAGGATTTATTTCTTAACTCTCAATTCAATTCCATTTATGTATATGCCTGCCCTTGTGCCAAACTCATGTTATTTTGAACACTGCAGCTTTATAATAAGTTTTCAATTAAAAAATGTGAGTTTCCCACCTTCATTCTTCTTTTTCAGGATGGTGATTGTTCAGGGCTCCTTATGCACCCACATGTATGTGATTATTGGATTTTTCAACTTCACTAAATAAGGCTGTTGGAATTTTGATTGACATTGCATTGAATCTGTAAATCACTTTGGTTAGAATTTATGTAAAAAATATTTAGTCTTCCAATCCATGAACATGAAAGGTACTTCCACTTATTTAGGTCTTCTTTTATTTCAAATAACAATGCTTTATACTTTTCTGTATATGTCCTTTACATCCTTTGTTAAATTTATTCCTTAGTGTTTGATATTTTAGTTGCTAATGAAAATGAATTTTTAAAATTTATTTCTCTTCAGATAGTTCACTATTTGTGTATAGAAACACTACTGATATTTGCTTGCTGTTCTTGTACAGAACCATTTGGCTGAATTTGTATAGTAACTCTAGTAGCTCTGTTGTGTTTTTATCTGGGTGTTATCTATAGAAGATCATATCATCTTCAAATAGGGGAAGTTTTACTTCTACATTTCCAATATTATATTGATGACTTTTATTTCTTTTTCTTGATTAATTGCTCTGGCCAGATTTTCAAGTATATTATTGATTAAAAGTTGTGACACTGGATATCCTTGTCTTTTCCCTGATCTTTGAGGGATTGTTTATTGTCTTTCATCATTGATTATCATGGTAGTTGTAAGTTTTGCACATGTGACCTATATCAGGTTGAGGAAGTTTCCTTATAGTCCTAGTTTTGTAATGTTTTTTATCTTAAAATTGTCCTGGAAAAATGCTTTTCTGGCATCACTTGTGATGATCATGAGATTTTTGTCCTTTGTTCTATTAATGTGTTCTATTACATTAATTGATTTTCTTATATTGAAACCTCCTTATATACTTGGGGTAAATAATTTATGATCATGGTGTGTAATATTTATATTGTGCTATTGGGTTCATTTTGCTAATATGTTGTTGAAGATATTTACATCTACATTCATAAAGGCCACTGGTGTGTAATTTTCTTTTCTTGTAATATCTTCATCTGCTGTGGAATTAGGTGGTGTTGGTCTCATAGAATTAACTATTGAGTGCACACTTCTCTAAATATTTAGGAAAAGTTTCAGCAGGACTGGTGTTCATGATTCTTGGAATATTTATGAACATTCTCCTGTAATGTCATCACATTTTGATTTTCTTTCTTGGGAGGGTTTTGATAACTGAATCAATCTCTTTACTTGCTATTGTTCTGATGAAATTCTCTATTTCTTCTTGAGTCTTTGTAGATAGTATTTGTTTTTAAGGAATTTGTCCATTCATTGTGTTGTCTAATTTGTTGGTGTATAGTTGTTCATTGTATCTTTTTATAATCCTTTTATTTCTGTGGGATCAATAGTTCTTTGTTCCCCTGTCATTTTTTATTTTAGTTATTTTTGTCTTCATTCTTGTTTGTCAGTCTATCTAAAAGTTTAATAATTTTATTGATATTTCAAAGAAAACATTTGTTTCTTTGATCCTCTCTCCGTTTCTTCTTTTTTTGTAATTCTTTATTTTATTATTCTCCAGGATAATCTTTACTCTTTTGCTCCATCTTCTCACTTTTGATTTAGTTTGTTCTTTTTCTATATCTTCAATTTGTAAGATTAGATTTGTGATGAGCTGTTTCTTTTTTCCTCTTTTGATGTAAGCACTTACAGTTCTGCGGTGCTGGTCTGTGAAGGGGAGTAGTGTGGGGAGATTGGGTTGGACTATCCACGGAACTTGGGGGAGGGTCAGAGGAAGGAGCAGGTGAACTCTGGGGATTTTCAGATCAGTGATTAAAACTACAATGTTGGGAATGTTCTTTTGGCAAATATGGCAGGGGAGGGTGACTGGTGTAAGATGTTGGATGTGAGGGTTATGTGGGACAGAGTGCACCTGGGACAGGCTTCTGTAGAATATGTAAATGTTCATGTTGTCATAGTGTGTTAAATCAGTGGGTGGAGAACCACAAGAAAATATCAAACTATCATCCTGAGGAGTCCTGCTATGTTCTCAAACAGAGGGGCAAGAATCCCTCAGGAACATAGGCAGTATCTGATAAAATTAAGCAGTCCAATATATCAAACATTCAATATTATTGCAAGTAACTATGAATCTTATTCAAAATTTGAAACTTAGTCATTACCATAGGTTCTGAGAGGACAGGGAGGGAAGAGTACAATATACGTAACATAGGGCATTTTTGGAGCATTAGAATTGTTCAGCATGATCTTGCAGTAACGGATACAGGTCACTTCAAATTTCATCAAAACCTCTAAAAGCATATGATCCAAAATGTAAACCACAAGGTAAACCATTGACCTTGGTTAGTAGAATGTTTCAATATTTGTACATCAATTGTAACAAATGTACCATTAACATGTAAAATATTATTAACAGGGGAAAGGGGGAAAGGAGGAAGGCATTGGCTATATGCGAATTCCCTGTATTCTCAATGTGACTTTTCTATATGCTACAGCTTCTTTGAAGATAAAATGCAGGGTGATAGTGATGGGGGGATGTATGGGAAGATTTCACCTGGGGCATGCCTCTAAGGAATATGAATACATTGAAGTGTTTTGGGGGCATTTTCTCAGTGGGTGGATATCCACACAATAACCAAAAGATTATTGAATTCCCATCCTGGGGAGTTCAGCTACATTCTCTAATAGGCCAGCAAGAATCCCATGAGTGCCAAGGCAGTACCTAGTGAAGGAATACAGACCATTATGCCAGGCCCTTCATATTGATGATTATATTTATAAACCTTTTCTTGTGAAATTAAAACAACCCAGTATTATATACTGCCTAAGATTTACCTCCTGAAAGCCTCCTTGTTGCTCAAATGTGGCCTCTCTCTAAGCCAAACTCAGCATATAAATTCACTATCTTCCACTTGGCATGGCACATGAATCCCAGGGATGAGCTTCCCTGGCACTGAGTGATTCTTAACAAGTGCCAACTAGCAATGCATCTGGAAAAAGACCTTGACCGAAAGGAAGAAATGGTAAATACAAATGAGTTTTTATGGCTAAGAGATTTCAAAGTGAGTTGGGAGGTCATTCTAGAGGTTTTGCTTATGCAAGTCTCAGCAAGATCTCATTGACTGCCATGTAAACAGTGCCTCAAACAGTGGGACTCTTGAGGACTCTAGAGATATACAGAAACTATAAGCAGGGTAGACAGTTCAGGAGTTTGACACCCTGTCAGTGGGTCTCATTTTGGAATTTATGCTTCCCTGGGTGGCAGAGTTAGACTCATTAATAAATACTCTACAGTGGCTTTTCTGCCCATTTTAATTGAATGTATAATTAGCACTATACTTGATAAAAATATGTCCCAGAGACTTAAACCTTTGATCTGTCCATGTGCCAGGGGAACCCTGAAATTCAGCAGTGATGCAACACCTACTGTCCAGTTCATTGGACTCACCCAGATCAACTAACAAGAAGGTGATGATGGGAAACACCCATCCAAATGAAGAGAGTGTCTAAAACAGCAAGCAAGATAGTTCCATCTATCTGCCTCATGGGATCTAAGTTCCTTCTCAATTATAAGCAGAGTGGGCATCACCATCGCCAAATCCTCAAGATTGGGGAATGAACAACGGACTAAAATAGACTTATCAATTTTCTACTATAGACTTATTATTATTATAGCAATGGAAGAACTCTTATCATTTATAAAAAGGCATTGATCACCAGAGATGGGATGGGATAATGAAGAATAGGTGTAACATGGAAGCATTTTTGTGACATTGGAGCTGTCTTGCATGACATTGCAGTGACAGATGCAGGCCATTGTATATTTTGTCATAACCTACAAAATTTTGCCGGACAGAGTGTAAAATATAATGTAATCTGTAATACATAGTTATTAGCAATGCTTAAATATGTGTTCCACACTAAAGAGAGATGTTGTTGATGTGGGAAAGTGTGGGAGGGAGAGGCAGTGGGGCATATGGGAACCCCTTATATATTTTATGTAACACTTATGTAATCTAAAGCTTCTTTAAAAATAAAAAAAAAAGTAATTATAAAATAAAGAGTGGAAAAAAATTCTCAGCACTACCCTTTGTTAATCTCATAATTTTGGGTATGTTTTGTTTTGTTTACATTCACCTCAAGATATTTCCATATTTTCTTTGTGACGTCTTCATTGATGCATTGCTTGTTTAATAGTACATGAATTCCAAATGTGTTTTTTTAGTTCTCCTTCACTTATTGATTTCTAGATTCGTTTCATTGTGATTGGAGAAAATATATTGTGAAATTTTTATACTTTTTAAAATTATTGACATTTGTTTTTTGATCTAATATATGGTCCATCTTGGTGAAAGATCTGTATACTCTAGAGAAGTATGTGTGTTCTACTCTTGTTGGTTGAAGTGTTTCATATATATCCTTTAGGCCCAGTTGGTTTATAATGCAGTTCAAATCTTCTTCCATATTATCTTCTCCCTAGATGTTCATTCCATTATTGAATGTGGTATATTGAATTCCCCCAAATTAATATGGAATCATCTATTTCTACCTTAAAATATGTCAATATTTGCTACATATACTTTGGGGTTCTGCCATTATGTGCATATATATTTAGAAATTTTATGTATTCATGTGGAATTAACATCTTTATTTGTATATATAGAATTTATTTGTCCACTACAAACATTTTTTTTACTTAAAGTTTTTTAATTTGATAGCTACTCAAACTCTCCTTTGGTTGGTATTAGCATGACATTTTTTTCCCTCTCATTAACCTTCAGCTTATTTGTATCTTTGAATTTATGATGAGTTTCTTGTAAACAGCTTATGTTTGTGTCATGTTTTCTTGTCTATTCTGCCTTTCTCTGCATTTTGACGTGAGAGTTTAATCCATTTATATTTAAAGTAACACTAATATTGCACGGATTTTTTATTTGATGTTGCTACATGTTCTTTGTAATTCTTATAACTCCTCAACTGCTCAATTTTAACATTATGCCAAGTTTCATATTTATTTTATTTTATTGTACATTATGAGATCCTAAGTCCCTTCACAGTTCTTTCTGTATAAATTTATATTTATATGTATGTTTACCTATAAATATATATGTTTACCTCAGATTGTCTGCCCAGCCTGTAGTGTCCAGAGGTCTCTAGAGCCCTCAGTAGACCTGTTGTTTGAGGCACTGTTTACTGTGGCAGTCAATGAGATCCTGCTAAGAATTGCATAAATGCAACCTCTGGAATAAACTCCTGACAAAATTTGAAGTCTCTTAGCCATAAAAAATTCATTTGTACTTAATATTTCCCCCCTTTGGTAAAGGTCTTTTTCCAGATTCCTTGCTAGTCAGTGCTTGGTAATAATCCCTTGGTGCCAAAGAGACTTATCACCCAGAGTCATGTTCCATGCTAGGGGGAAGGTAGTGTGTTTATATGCTGGGTTGGCTTAAAGAGAAGCTAAATTTAATCAACAAGGAGGTTGTCAGGAGGTAATTCTTAAGCAAGATATAGTACTAAGCAGTTTCATTTTCGCTAGAAAAGGTTCATAAGTACAACCATCAATAATAATGGCCAGGAATAACTTTTTGCCCTCCTTCACTCAACACTGCCCATGTACTAAGGAGATTCGTGCTGCTCTCTGAGAGAATGTAGAAGGACATATACAGAAAATTACAAACAAATACAGGAGGATATACATTCACCTTGAGGACACATGGCTCATTCTCCAGGATAGACCACATGCTAGGTCACAGAACAACTTTCAACAAATCCAGAAAGATTTAGATTATACAAAGTAATTTCTCTGATCACAATGGAATGAGGCCGAAAATCTGTAAGGGGAGAGAACCAGAATAGGCACAAAGGTATGGAA
>JAKSZT010054437.1:1649670-1662131 GCA_026826555.1 Tolypeutes matacus | reverse complement strand
TTTAGGATGATTTTTGAGCCAAAAGCCAAGAATGATATCATGTGGAGTTAAACACAGATGATTACTTTAATTGCTGTCTGTACAATTGAGGGAACTTCAAGGCACACGATACTGCCACTCTGGAAGAGATTATTCAGTGTTTTGATTTAGAGAATTCAAGTCAAATTTTATCTTAGCATTCACCTTTATACAAACATCTTCACCAAGCAATAAAGTGATTAGACTTGAGACACAACTGCAATATTACAGACACAACATAAGGATATAGCACTGAGATCCACGCTAAAGTTACTTCCTTCATTATAAAGCATAGCATAGTAAACACAGAATGTCTTTTGGAACCTTATTCTCTCTCTCTTTTTTCTGTCTGAAAAGGTGCATGCCAAGCTCATTCAATCTCTATGCCGATGTAGAATGGGTACAGAGTGGATTGAGTTGTAGCCAAAAAAATGGAATTGAATCTTGCATGCATAATACTATATATTCATATATTATATGAAATACTTTCCCCTCCAAAACATTTTTAAAAAGCCCTTATTCTCTCAATATGGAACGAGTTTTATTTTCCTGATTCTCATATCTGAGCCAGCATTCTGATGGTTAACGTAATTTAAAGTTGAATCCCATGAAGAATTCAGATCTTGAAATTTTTCAGTGTTAAGGACATAATGCTCATATAATATCAGGTATCATCCTGCAACTGGTAAACATAAAAGCTGTGCTTATTACGCTCAATTTCTATTATTCAGAATAAAAAATAATGTATGAATATCAAAAGTCTATCATCAAAATAATATTGATACTGATGATGTTAACTATAGTCCATAAGCTTAGTAATTATATTTTGACTATGTTGTTTCATGGTTTATAGCAAATGTTTCACAACAATGTAAGGTTTTGGTGGTGGGGAGATGTATTGTATTCTTGCATAATGATATACATGTTTGCTTTGTAAATTCAAAAATTTTACTATTAACTTATTGTTTATGTATGTTCATGAATGAATGATATACTTCAATAAAATTTCATTTAAAAATTAAAAATAATAATATTGATAAAATTCTGAAATGAATCCTTATTCATCCAATGACTGAGATAAATCCTTTTTTTTTTCAATAATGAAGAATCCATCATGTTTCTTTCAATATAATTTGTTACCACCTGGGTCTCTAACACAACTATTTCTTTGGAAAAACAACGCTGTCCAATTCTGTATTCATTAACAGATTTATTTACATTTATATCAATTATATATATATAAAGTTATTTATATTTATAGATAAACTTCTGTATCACTGCATGTGGGATTATGCCCTTTATTTTGTACCACCTCCTGACTTATATTTAAATTTATATATGGATTTACTGTCCAAGTTATTATCATGAATATATTTGATTATATAGATCCATTGATTTCTAATTCCCAGTATTGTGATAAAAATTCTAAATATTCTATGTCCATTTGATTGCCTCTCTATAATTTTGTATTTTATTTAATGGATTTCTGAAGTTCTATACTGATTTACCTAAGCATTTTTTCTTTTTTTTGACTAGTGTTCCCTTCACAAATTGGGCTAGGTCAGCGAAGAAACTAAGGGATTTTTAACCAGCATAAATTTACCTAGATTTTTTCCTGTAAATTTTAAATCACCAACTTCATTGTTATCTCTATATTAGGACAATCATTTATTAATTACATATTTCTACATATTTGTATTTTAATTCTATATTAAGGGAAATGATCTTTAAATCTCAAGCAATCCTAAACAATCTTTTCAATGTTTAAAATTATGTATATACATGTATATAATTTCCCTTAGCTCTCTGGCATTTCTAAGGCTGTCATTTATTTTCTGATCACAAAATACAGAAGGAAAAACCACACTTTTTCTCTTAGAAGATAATTAATTCCAGGTTTTACAGTGTCCCACTGTCTCTTTTATTGTCCCAGTGCATCTGGAGTCATTAAAAAATATTTATTTCTTTCTTATACAATATCTGAATTTTTTTCCAATGGTTTTCAGTCTTAAAATGTTTGTTTACAATCATGAATAAACCAAATGATAGATGCTTAGGCTCTTTAACTTGGAGCTAAAATGCTGATGTTTGTTTAATGAGAAGGTGGTATGGAGCTAACCACAATTTGCATTGGCCTTAAGACCTTATAACAGGACCCTTCTCTCAGGCATTAATCCACAAAAGCTGTCTATGGTTTCCCTTAACAATGTTCTCAGTTTATATTTCAACAGAGAAATACTTTCAGGCATTTTTAGGCCTGCACAGGCATCCTGCTCAAGCACTGCTAGTGTTAATGTGACAAGGCCAAGCAAAATCTAAATCAGCATATCAAGTCTCAGCTTTACATATTTATTCCTTCTGCCAAAGATCCATATTTTTTAATGTTAAGATGTCCAATTGTTAATCCTGCTTTCTGTTTCCATATATACCTCATGATTATTTTCATGTTCAATAGACACTATTTTCACATTTTGGCTTCCAAATTGTACAATTATCAATTCATGAGTACCCTTTTCACCGATGATCATAAAATTTTGTAATTCATGACTGTTTTTTATGGTGTCTTCATCAGGATAAGGCATAAGGGTAATTATCTTGAACAAAATTCTGATAAAGGTTTTAAAGAGAGATATAGCATTAACATATTTATTAATCTTCACTAGATTGATGGATGGAACATGGTTGTATTTCAGTCACTTGATGTACACAGGAACACAGGTCCTACTGCTCCTATTTCAAGAACATTGAAGCTTGTCCTCAAATCTTTATTTTCCAACTGTTCTCTATATTTTCATGTTACAGTCATGCCTGCAAGTTTATTTGGTTTTTGTATCCAAGTTTAAAAGCATCACTGCCACCCACCCTGCTAGAAACCAGAAAATAAATGGATTAGTAAAACTCAGCTTGTGAGTTCTACTCTGGTCTTATATTCCCTTCTTATCTCATGGTTGGGCACAAAGTCTTCAGTTCTAAAATCTCACCAGGAACTGCTTCTTAATTATTGAGCAGTTAACAAGTTTCAGCCTTTTTCCAGAATTATAGGGACAACAAAATTATTTTCCCATAGAGGACAAAGTAAACTAAACAGTAATTCTTGGAAATGGAATATATGGAGTGAGGCAATTTTAAAGGATTAAAAAGAACATTTACAACTAATATTTCCTTTTGGTTATAGGTAATCAACTTTGTGACTTTAAATGCTAAATTAACTTATGAACCATTGACTCATTAGCAAGTGAGCAAAAATTTGTCTCTTGTATGCCCTTTGTGTTGGCTATACAAATTTTTAATTTTAAAAGAGTATTTTTCAGGTAGATTGAATTATTCTTAAGATTTTAGTGTTCCTCTCTAAGAAGAGCGTATTCCATTACTCCATTGATATATAGCTTGACCATGTAGCAGGAACTTTCAATATAAATGAATAGGAAGGAAAAATGTGGATTATGATGTAGGCTGTGAAAATATATACAAAATTATTATAATATTAGTTTTCATCTTTTGTCATTTGATTCACTTAGAGTTGATTTTTATAGATTGGGGATTGTAATGCTATTCCCACTGAAATACCATGCTGCATCTGCCATCTCTTGAGTATTCATATATGTTTCCTCTATTCTTTTACATTTTTTACTTGTGTTTTTTTGTCCCATGCCACCATGTTTACTGACTATTATTTTATATCAAGACACAATATTTGTTAAGAAAATCCATTTAAATTTTTCTTCCTTAGTAGCGTTTATGCTATTTGGATTTCATTGGTACCTTAGGGCCAAACGGTCTATTTTTTCTGTAGAAAAGCTGCAGGTCTTTATACAGGTGTCATTTAATAAATTAATATAACAAACATTTTATAATATTACATCTTCCATGCCATAGATATGGTCTATTTCTCCAATTATTTATCTACTTCATAACCCTCAATGAAATTTTAACCATTGGCTGGAGGACTTTAACAGCATCCTCCTTGAGGGAACACTGCTTAATTAATGGCTTATGAGGTAGTTTCTTATTCTACAGGAGAGAGTTTCAAACAGCCTAGACCTTGTTTCCACTTTCATTCCCCATATTTATGCCTAACCTAGACTATAGAGGTCTGGAGTGGCAGGCCAAGACTGAGTAAGTGACTCCCATGTTGATTAAGAAATAGACAGTCTTACCTGCCACATCAAGGGTCACTTGAGGCTCCTCCTGTTGATGGTTTTCAGTGTTGACTAGGGAGCCACTCCTGGCTTTGGCCCCATCCATCCTTCCCTGGGGCAAGACCTTGGCAGGTCTTGACAGTGAGGCAGCTTGGGTCCAGAAGCCTAACTCTCCATACTTGAAGCAGGTTCCTGCTGAAGTGGAGCCTGGATTCAGGTGGCCCTGAGGTGACAGGGTGCCTTCTATGGTGGCAACTAAAAAGTAAGCCTGTCATTCATGTTTCTCCTCAGTGGTGTGGTCTCGATTGTTGAAAACTGTGAAGGCTGCTTCTATAAAGGAGTTCATGGAAGTTTGGGTACCCAGGGAAATTTTTTGCAGCTTCCTACAGATATCCGAGGCAGACTGTCTAATAAAGTGAGTTCCCAGAAGATCTGTTCTTCTCTAGAGTCAAAATGTACCAGAGGGTATTTTTTCATGGCCTCTTCCAGCTTTCTTTGCAGTAAGCCTGGGTTTTTGTCCTGCCTCTGAGCAATTTTCCTGAGCTTATTTTAACTGACTGGTTTGGTAGTGTACTTCCTAATTCCTTTGAGTAGACATGTGACCACATGGTCTCTGGCCATCAGATCTGCCTGTCCTCTCCTTCCCTGTTACACAGGAGGCTTACTTGAATTCAGGGTCCCATACAGAGCCCACTCTTGGCTGTCCTCTAATTTGTACTGTTTTCTTGGGTTGTGGCAGGAAATATTAGCCTCTTCCTTTTTATACTATCCTTAGGTAGGTTGTCCAAATTCCTGAGAAGGACCCTCAATGGGAAGTCTGCTGGAAAGCTGGAGAGGCCACCCATTATTCTAAGGGAGGATAAATGTGTTGGTCAGTCTTAGTGGCGTCTCACTCCTAGACATGACTGAATGGAAATTGCTCAGTGTCCTGACTGGACTGGGAGTCCTGCTTGCTGTTTCAGTGTTCCAGGGATCAGATCTCTCTTGTCTCTGGGTGTTTCCAGAACCTTACAGGTTTAAGAAGACATCTGGGTCCTATTCTCAGACTGAAGTTACCAAGCCAGCCTTCCTCTTAAGAAAGGGACTGGCTAGGGACCCTTCCTTTAGCCTTCTTTTGCAGAGGTCTAAGGAAGTGGCTATAAAACAGATCACATTTTATGATCACAGCCAGGGACTGAGTTTTGCAGTTAAACCAAACATTAAGAAGCACATTAAGAAGCTCTAGACCGATTGCTCTGCAGCTTGCAGGCAAACATCCTTGGAGGCCCCAGATTAACAAGAATTTCAGGGGACTGAAGAAGGTACAACCTGTCGGCACTACCAAGGCTGGGAGTTTGGGGGGTCTCACTAATAAGACAAAAGAAGGCATATACCGGCTCTAATTAAAAACCTAGACCCACTAGTCTTGGTCAGTTGTTGGGAGCATTACTTGCTTTTTTGTTTCCTGGATCGCTCATCAAATATGTTAGCAAAACACTGTGTGTTCTGAGTTTCTAGGTTCTTGGTTTCATTGCAAGAAAGAATTCAGAGATGTGCCAATATTAGGAATCCAATAAGAGTATATTGAGAAATGAGAGAAAAGAGATAGTTCACACCCAACACATGGATGTGGGGGTGCTACAAGGTAAGACACACAATGTAGAGCCCAGGGTTAGGTATTTTTAATGCCTTTCCTCTTCTCCATTTCTAATATTAAGGAGGGATCTCAGCTATTTGCTGTCCTGATTGGTTGCCTTTCTAGCTTCACCTGTTAGTTTTCAGAGAAACAATATGATGGCTTTTCTGTTAGGAGTTATCTGGGACTCCTTTTGAGCTTGGGAGTTTCAAATGGGACCTCATGACCAAGGTCTTGGCAGACATTTTAGCTGTAATGGTTATAGCTTTGTTTTCAAGCATCTGCCTTTCCTCAAGGTATTTCGGGGTGGAAATATGGTTATGTTCTGAAGAGTGGTGTTCCAGCAGTTATTGTTTTATTCTAACCAGCCACATTCCCTCATTTCCTACACTAACCTGCTTCACTACTGTATTCATTGGTCCATCTTTTAATCTTTTGTGCAAGGCTCTTCTTTCAAATTGAAATTGATGTCTATGTGATTCACCAATGGTAGGTTTACAGTAGTCTGCTCATTTTAAATTTTGAATAATCTTAAATTTTGTAAATATTTCCAACTTTATCAATTTTCCTTTGATGAATATCTGTGCTCTATCCATATTTTAGTTTCTAAGAAAAAAGCTGATGGAAACTCTTGTACAAGTTCATTTGGATATAAGTTTTCAATATTATTTGTTTAATAATGAGGATAAATCACAGGTTCAAAAGATAGGTTTTGTTCAGTTTTATAAGAAACTACTCATCATTTGCAAATTTGGTATAATGGAACAGTACCAAGAAAATCATAAGAAGTTAGTTTGAGCATAATAATCATCATACTTAGTTGACAGATGTGTTCATTTCTCTATTTTACAAGTGTGTAATAGAATATAATTTTGATTTCAATTACCATTTCTTTTTAGAATATATCAAGAAGGACTACATACTAAGCCATTAAAGAAGTTTCAGTGAATTAAAAGGATTTTATTTAGTAGAGTGTGTTTTCAGACCACAATGGCATTAAATTAGATAATAACAACAACAGTTTAGCAAAATAAAAGCATATGATTTAACTATGTGTGAATAAAAATTAATTACCACTATTTTTTATTTGAAATCGAGTGACAGCAGAAAAGATGGAATAGAAATAAAAAGTACATACAGAAAATTTTAAAATTGTAAATGTTTATACTAGAAAGGAAGAATATGTTTTAAAAAATGACCTACAATTTCAACTCAAAAAACCAGGAAAGTGGAGCAATTTTATACTAAAGAAGTAAAAGGGAAAACTAATAAAGAAGTAGAAATCAATGATATACAAATTAGAGAACCAAAAGGAAAAAGTGACAAAAACAAAAGTTTTCTTTCAGCACATCAACCAAATTTATTAACTCTACTTAGTAAATAAATAATAAAAGAGAATGAATAAAGTACCAATATCAGGAAATTAAATAACTGTTTTTACTGATCTATAGACAGCTAGTCAAACTTTGTTGTTTGACAGATATTCTCTCAAAAACATATATATTGAGGAGGCAAACAAGATCACAAAGTAAGAAGCTCCAGCCTACCATTCTCCCAAGGAAACTTAAATAAACTATCAAAAACTGACATCTACTTCCACAGAGCTCTGGAATACAAAAAGTGGTTGCAGTAATTGAGTGAGCACTGAGCTATGCAATTAGCACTTAAAAATGGTAGTAGAAGCTGGAGGTGAATTTCCTGGTCTCCATCACCCCCTCTATGGCACGGTGTGGTACTGGTTTTGCTCTCATTGTGGATGCCTGACCATGTTCCAGAGAGAATTATTCAACTATATATAGACTGAGGTGCATGTATTCTGGTGCCACTCTTTGGGGTGGCATTCTGAAGTACTGAACAAGGGCTCTCATTTTTGTTTTTCCCTCCAAATGCTTTGCAGGCAGAAGCAGCTTGCACAGGGATAAAGCAGTATAAAAGTCAATCAAATTGTAGTTCCACTGGGCAAAAGATTCCCCCTAAAGACATTCATTGTGAAGGGAGGAATCTATTCCATGTAGGTAAGATGGGATGTCTGATTCCTGAAAACAGGGGAATTCCTAAGGGCATGAGCACATGTCTAAGACAAGATACATACTCAGAAATGACTGAAAAGGCATCATGTTTTCTCCTTAGGCTAATCCTCTTGATAGGAAAGATAACTCTGAAGAAGACCACCAGCTAATGGTTACCTTTATTGAAGGTATGAAAGGTGTTTATTTGCAGTGGTTTGCTTGTTTTGGTTTCCTTCTGACATGAAAGGAAATCTGTATCATATTACTTGTTGGATACAAACTTAAAGAATAGACAAATCAAAGACAAAATTCCAGAAGTAACACTTAAAATATTCAAATGTAGAATGTGAAAAAAATGATTACAAGTCAAAAAGCAAAACAGGAAATTATAGCCTATCCAAAGGATAAATATAAAATATAAGAGAAAGTCAACAAAAAAGATAAGACATTACTTATACCAGCCTTGACTTTTAAATACGTTATTAAAAATTCTAAAATGAAATACAGAGAAATAACTAAAGGATGCAAGGAAAATGATGAATAAACAAAATGAGAGATCTATAAAGAAGCAGAATTTATAATAAGGAACAAACATAAATATAGAATTTGAAGGCTGCAACAACTGTAGTAATAAATTTCCAGAGAGATTCAATAGCAGATAGAGATGGTAGAACAAAGAATCACCAAGTCCCAAGACAATTAATATCATTCAAACTTAGGATGAGAGAGAAAAAAGAATGACAAAACATGAACAGAAAGTAAAATAATTGTGGGGTAATATCATGAATACCACTATTCACCTTATGGCGTTTCCAGAATTAAAAGGAACAGATAGGATATTAAAAGATAAAATGCCAGAAAACATCCCAATTTTTACAAAAGACCTTTATATACACATTCAAGGATTCCAACGATTCCTAAGCATGGCACTTAAAAAGAACCAGGCCCAGACACATTGTGTTAAACTCTTGAAAGATAAGGATTTGAGAAGAGCTCTGAAAAGTCTAAAAGAAAAGTAATGAGCTATGTATAAGGGATCTGCAGTGAACTTAAGTAATTATTTCACATCAGAACCCATGGAAGCAAGAAGGCAGTGGAAGAAAATATTTAAAGTATTGAATGAAAATAATTTTCAACCAAATATTTTATATCTTGCTAGAATGTCTTTCAAAAATGGGGGTAGATCATCAAAAGTTGAGGGAGTTCATCATCATGACACCTGACATATAAGCAATGCTAAAGGGCATTCTTAAGACTGAAAGGAAAATACAGTGGATTGAAGGGGCATGAGAAATATATACCTTCAATAAAGGTAACCATTTGCATAATTATAAACATCAGTAGCATTGTATTGTAGTATTGGTATGTAACTCCACTTTTTATTTCTTACAGACTCTGAAATTTAAATGCATAAACAGTAATGATAACATGGTTTTAAATATATAATACATAAAGATATACTATGTGATAAGTACAACAAAATGGTGGAGGGGTTAGGAATTGTGTTTGTGTAGATGGACTATGTATAACTATGGATTATAGTTAATAGCATAATTATAATAATATTTTTCATGATTTGTACCAAAGGTACTTTTCTAAGGAACTGTGTTAATATTAATAACATGTAAAACTATTTGTGTTGTGGGAGCATTATATTGGAACACTGTTTTCTGCATGATTTTTTGTAAACCATGACTGCACTAATAAAAAATATATTACAAGGGACAAGGAAAGACTGTATATACTAAAAAGGTGTCAGTTCAAGAAGAAAACTAAGCAATTTTGAATATATATTCACCCAAGATCTGCTTCCCAAATTACCCAAAGCAAATATTGACAGATTTGAAGGGAGAAATAGATTTTCTATAAGAATAGTAGGGGCTTCAATACAACACTTTCAATAATTGATAGAACATATAAACAGAAGATCAATATGGAAACTGAATGCTTGAATGAGGACATAAACCACCTAGACCTAAGAGACATATATAGAATAATTCACATGCAGAAAACAGAATACATACACATTCTTAACTGGACATGGATCATTTCCCAGGATAGACTACATATTAAGTCATAAAATATGTCCCAATAAATTTAAAAATAATTAAAGTATACACATATTAATATCTTCTCAAGCCACAATTCATTGACACTAGTATCAATATAAGAGGCAAAAGGAAAATTCACATGCATGGGAAAATTGAACAACACATTCTTTTAAAAAATTGCACCACCGTTGATATTAGGAGTTAACTTAAGGTGAATGAATAAAAACATGCCAAATTCTGTGATATGCCGCAAAGGCAGTGACGAGAGTGAAGTTTATATATTTCAGTGCTTACATATAAAAGAAGAAAGATTTAAAATCAAAGACATAACTTAATACCTGCAGAAACTAGAAAAAGAAGGAGAAACTAAATTAAAAAAAGGAAATGGAAGGAAGCAAAAAAGATTAGAGTCGAGCTAAATAAATGTATTATAAAAATTAACAAGAGAAAAAACCAACAAAAAGAAAAAGTTGTTAATTTGATCAAATGGGGATTAAATACAAATGATTTTTCATAACAAAGAGATTTCAAAGTAAGTTGAGAGGTCATTCCAGGGGTAATAATTATGCACATCTCAGCAAGATCTCATTGATTGCCCCAGTAAACAGTGCCTCAAACAATGGGGCTCCTGAGGGCTCAAGAGACATCCAGACACTATAAGCAGGGCAGATAAGCTCAGAATTTGACACCCTGTCAGTGGGCCTCACTCTGGAATTTATGCTCCCCAGTGTAACAAAGTTAAACTCATTTATGTGTTCCCTATCATGGCTCTTCTATCCCTTTTCTTTGAACCTATAATTAGCACTGTACTTGTTAAATTATATGTCCCAGAGATTAAATATTTGGTCCATTTATGTGCCAGCTGAGGCCTGAATCTATGCAGGGTTGCAACTCCTACTCTCCAGTTCATTGGATTCACCTAGGAAACTAGAAGGAGATGATGATGGTCAAAGCTCATCTCAAGGAACAGAGAGTGTGTGTAGCTGCAAGTGACATAGTTCCATCCATCTGCCCCATGGGACCTAAGCTCTCTCTCAGTTAGAAACAGAGTGGACATCACCAGCCCCAAATACTCAAGATTGGGGGAATTAGCAAAGGACTAAAGTAGACTTATTATAATTCTATTATATAGTTATTATTTTTCTAGCAATGGAAGAACTTTTATCATTGATATAGAGGCAGTGACCACATAGTTTCTGAGGGGAGGGAGAGGGAAGAATAGGTGTAATATGGGGGCATTTTTGGGACATTGGAATTGCCTTGCATGACATTGTAATGATGGATAGAGGCCATTATATATTTTGCTATAACCTACAAAGCTGTGTGAGATAGAGAGTAAACTATAATGTAAACTATAGTCTATGGTTATTAGCAATGTTTCAATAGGTGATCAATTGTAACATTGTACCTCACTAATGAAGGATGTTGTTAATGTGGGAAAGTGTGGGAGGGAGAGTGGGTGGCGTATATGGGAATCCCCTATATTTTTATGCATCATTTAAGTAATCTAAAGCTTCTTTAAAAATAAAAAGTAAAAATTAAAAAATTCAGTGCTCTTTCAATACACCAATTATAAAGAATCTGAAGCTAAATCAAGAAAACTAATTCAGTTGACAATAGCAAATAAGGGACTCAAAAATGTATAAGAATATATCTATCCAAGTGTTTAAAGGAATTGTACATGGACAATATATTTTAAAATATTTTAAGAGCTGTGTTGTTTATGTTAATAAATGTGTTTTGAGGTATTGTAAAATAAAATATCATGTTTGTAAATTCTGTATTACCTTGTGAATCAATATTTTCCAGATAAACACTATTTGAAATTACAAAATCATATATGTATGGAATCCATTCTAATTGTAAATAGATAATAGATTTACATTTACGAGAATATGAATCTGTATGGTTTCAGATTAAAAATTGGAATTATTATTTAGGAAACCACCACCTATTGTGTTTTGGTATAAAATACTAAAATTAAATAATAATATGAACAATTATATAAAGTGATATTCAAATATTCCTTCCTTTTTCTAACCATGTATCTCTGTAAGGTCATATTTTCTTCATACTCTTCAGTCAATCCAATAGAATGAATATGAAGTAAATGTGAAAATTCAGTCATCTTCTTTTAAAAGCCATTTCTTTTTCCTCAATTCCATTTTGGTTTTCGGGTATAACATTATCTAAAATGCATTATTAGATTAAAACTCAATGGATTTATTACTTTTAATAAATTTCTTGTTTATACTTATATCAGTTTTAATTTCTAATGTGATGATTTTCCATATATAAAATATACAGAATTATAGGTTACTTAGCATTTCAATAATTATTTAGAGTATAAAGTATTCCTGAAACAAAAAAACAGAAAACAAAAAACTTGAGAACAGATGATTTATGTAAATTCTATTAATTTAGTTTTGGCAATATTTCAACAAATCTTAGGCAGTATAATTTTACATGTATTTTGCCAACTGTTATCCTGTTTTGATACTAAATAGCCATGCAAATAATAATAGTATGACATTATTATCAAAAATCTACCCAGATCTACTATGATTTTGATTAATTCAGAATTACTCTTGCTATCTTAGGAAACTTTTGAGGCCTCTATCAGGCTGAG
>JAKSZT010054437.1:1578202-1648429 GCA_026826555.1 Tolypeutes matacus | reverse complement strand
CATAAACAAAAGGTATAAGCTTTCCTTCTTCCTTTCCTATTTGGGTGCCCTTTATTTATTTATCTAGCTTAATTGCTCTAGCTAGAACTTCTAACACAATATTGAATATTAGTGCTGACAGTAGGCATCCTTGTCTTTTTCCTAATCTCAAGGGGAGATCTATCAGTTTTTCACTGTTTACTACAATGCTCGGTGTAGGTTTTTCATAAATGCACTTTACCATACTGAGAAAGCTTCCTTGTATTCCTATCTTTTGGAATGTTTTAATCAAGAAAGGTGCTCTATTTTGTCAAATGACTTTCAACATCAGTTGAGAGGATCAAGTGGTTTTCCTTCTTCAATTTGTCAATGTGAATTTTTACACTAGTTGATTTTATTGCGTTGAAACTCTCTTGCATATTTGGGATAAAACCCATTTGAAGGTGGTATATAATTCTTTTAACTTGATTTTGGATTCATTTTGCAAGTATTTTGGTGAGGATTTTTGCATCTACATTCATTACAGATACTGGTCTATAATTTTCTTTTTAGTAGTATCTTTACCTGGTTTTGGTATTAAGATGATGTTAGCTTCATAAAATAAGTTTAGTAGCATTCCTTCCTTTTAAATTTTTGTAAGAGCTTAAGCAAGATTGATATTAGATAATCTGTGAATGATTAGTAAAATTCACCAGTGAAGCCATCTGGTCTAGTATTTTTCATCTTTGGGAGGTTTTTTTTCCCCCAAGTCTTTTACTATTTATTTAAATTTTATAATTGTTTTAAAATACATTTTTTGTATTAAGTGATTTGCATTATTTTAACTTATATTAAAGTTTTTTTTTGTTGAATGATATTTGGTTATTTTCAAAATGACTTTTTTTATTGCTATTGTTAGTTCCAATGCCTTTTATTTTCTATTAAAACATTTGTTGAGGATGCAATGCTAACATATTAATAGTACTACTACTATTACTAATTCTTTTTACATTAATGCATTAAGAGTAATAGTAATACGACTATTTAGCTTACAAAATATCAGGTAACTTTCTGGTGCTTTACCAATATGAATTTAATCCTTAAAATAATCTTATAAGGAAAGGGATTTTTTTTTTTAAAGATGCTTAGCTTACATAAATGTTACCCTGAAATTACAGGGATTCCCATGTTCCCCACCTCCAACACCTCCCATAACATCCCACATAAACATCTTTCATTAGTGCGGCACATCACCTGCAATGGATATACACATCCTGGGGCTTTGCTACTAAGCATGGACCATAGTTCACATTGTAGACCACACTCTCTCCTACACAGTTTTGCATGTTATATGCTGATGTAAAATGGCCTATATCTGTCGTTGTAATATCACTCAGGATAAATCCCAAGTCCTGAAAAAGCCCCTGTATTACAACTGCTTTTCCCTTCCCTGCCCCGAAAGCATCCAGTGGCCACTGGCTCCACCTCATTGTTGTAATTCCTTCCACTGCTTGAATCACAATATGTCTACAACAGAATACCATTAAGTCTACTCTAGTCCATAGCTCTTCCCCCAATCTTGAGGAATTTGGGTTGGTGATGTCCACTCTACCTCCAAGTGATAGGGGGCTTATATCCCATGGATACAATGGATGGGATTATCCTGCCTGCAGCTGCAGGATCTCTCCATTCCCTAGGATGGCCATTTTCCATCATCGTCTCCTCACCAGTTGACTTGGGTGAGTCCATTGAGCTGTAGTGTAGGAGTTGCAGCTCTACTGAGATTCCAGGCACAGCTGGCACATGGGCAGGCCAAAGGCTCCAGTCTCTGGAAGTATACCTACAAACTCCAGCATCAAATATAGGTTTGAATAGAAGGGACTGATGGACCATGTGCAGGGAGGACTTATTTGAGTCCAACTCTGTCACTCTCAGGAGCACAGATTTCAAAGTAGAGCCCACTGATAAGGCATCAATCTCTGGAGCTATGTGCCCTTATATAGGACCTGGGTGTCTCCAGAGCCCTCAGGAGCCCATCTCTGTGGGGTGATACCCATTTTGGTGTTCTATGAGATCCTACTGAGGTGTGCGTAAGAGTTACCTCTGGGATGACCTCTCGACTCTCTTTGAAGTCTCTTAGCCACATGAACTCATTTGTCTTTACCATTTCCCCCTTTTATTCAAGGACTTTTTCCAGTTGTATTGCCAGTTGGCACTTGGTAGTAATCCCTCGTTGCCAGGGAGGCTCATCCCCGGGAGTGATGTCCCAAGCTGGGAGGAAGGTAATCCCTTCATATGCCGAGTTTGGCATAGAGATAGGCCACGTTTGAGCAACAAGAAGGCTCCCAGCTGGCAACCCTTAGGCACCCCGTAACAGTAGGCTAAGTTTCAACTACAAGAACAAAGACTCCTAAGGCTAGTCATCAATAACAAGAACCCAACAGTAGATCATCCTCCTTTGCCAGACATTGCTCCTGCACTCGGGGGCCTATTGCTGCTCCCTTGGAGAATGTGGCAGAGCTCTCCATGATGGGAATTCAGTATTCCCTCATTTATTGAGTGATTGTCTACCCACTGTGACCATGCCCCACCCCTTGATCATTTGAACAATTTTATATATCTTTCATGTATATTCAGGTGAACTTCCTCCCACGAAACCCCCATCCCAGACACTCCCCATCAATGATCCTCTACTGCCCCCATTGTAACCCTTCTGTGATCTAAACCTTCCTTGAAGATGAAGCCCATATCTTCAGGAGGTTTTTGATAACTTTCAATCTCTTCACTTGTGATTTGTTTGTTGATGTCTTCTATTTCTTTTAGGGTCTGTGTAGGTTTTTCCTGTGTTTCTAGGAATTTGTCCATCTCATCTACATTGTCTAGTCTTTTGGCATACAGTTGTCCATAGTATTCTAACATGATCTCTTTTATTTCTGCATTGTCAGTGGTAATGTCCCCACTTTAATTTCTATTTTATTTATTTTCATCTTCTTTCTTTTTTTCTTTTTTAGTCAAGCTGAGGGTTTGTCAATTTTCTGGATCTCAAAGAAGCAATTTTTGTTTTGTTGTTTCTCTCTATTGTTTTTTGTTGTTGTTGTTGCTGTTGTTATCGTTATCAATTTCATTTCTCTGCTCTCATCTTTAATATTTCATTCTTTTGGCTTGGTTTGTGATTAGTTGTATATTCTTTTTCTAGTTTCTCCAGGTGTGCAGTTAGATCTTCAATATTAGCTCTTCTTTTTTAATGTGAGCACTAAGGCATATAAATTTACCTCTCAGCACTGACTTTGCAGTGTCCCATAGATTTTGATATGTTGTATTTTCATTTTCTATTATCTCAAGATATTTGCTAAATTCTCTTGCAATTTCTGCTTTGACCCACTGCTTATTTACATGTAGTGTTTAATCTCTATATAATTATGAATTCTTGCTTTTTCATCCATTATTGATTCCAGCTTCATTTTCTTACAATATGAGAAAGTGTTTTCCATATATGTGATGCTTTGCTTTTCTCTTGCTGCTTTCAGAATCCTCTCTTTATGTCTGATATTTGTCATTTTGAATAGTAGTTGTCACTGGGTATGTCTATTCAATTTTATTCTGTTTGGGATATGTTGTCCTTCTTGGATATTGATATTTATGTCTTCCATAAGGGATGGTAAGTTTCTGGTCATTATTTCTTCAAATATTCTTTCTTCCCCCTTACCATTATCTTCTCTTTCTGGGACACTGATAATGTGAGTGTTTTTGTGTTTTGCATTGTCATGCAATTCCCTTAGACCCTGTTCCATTTTTTCCATTCTTTTCTTTATCTGTTCTCTTGTTTTGTTCCAGTTCAGAATTATGGCTTTGAAATCCCTAATTCTGCTTTTGAGAAATTCAAATATGCTTTTATGTGCCTTAATATATTTTTAATTTTTGATGTTCCAGGGCCAGGAATTGAACCTGGAACCTCGTATGTGGGAAGCCAGCACTCAAAGACTGAACTACATCAGCTACCCTGAGTTGTTTTTTCCATTTGTTTTGCTAGTTGTTTGTGTATTTTTTTGTTTAGTTTAGTTTGTTTTTTTTTTCAGAAGGCACCAAGAAATGAACCAGAGATCTCCCATGTGCTTGAGCTATATCTGATCCCCCCAAATTTTTTTGAGGTGCCAGGACTAGGGATTGAACCTGGGATCTCATATGTGGGAAGCCAGTACTCAACCACTGAGCCACATTGGCTTCTCCACCTAATGTATTTTTTATTTCATCCATCTTGTCCTTCATTCCAATAAGATCTGTTATTTCTCTTTGCTGGCTTTCAAATTGTTCTTTATGTTCACCCAGTGTCTTCTTAATATCCTTATTTATATAGTAATATTTTCTTTAAATTCTTTGAATTGATTTAGAAAAGTTGTGTAATTATCACTGATTAAATGTCTTAAATCCTGTATCTCTTCAGGATATTTGGTTTGTTCTTTTGGCAGGACCATCTCTTCTTATTTCCTAGTATAATTTGTAATTTATTGCTGACATCTAAGCATGATAATATGTTGGTATATTTATCTGATGGCCAATTTCTCTCTCTATTGTTTTATTATTTTCTACATATCTTCTCTGATATTTGATTCAACTTAGTCTGTAAAATTGACGAGCTTAAGTTTTCAAAGTTGGGCCTGGGACTCACTAATGGGGTACAGATGTTCTCCCAGGGGGTTAGGATACAGAAAGAACTGTACAGTTTTTTTTCTTTCCATGCAACTTCCAGCCTGGTCAGCAATGGTGCTTATCTGTGCACCTTTGCACAGAGTTGTTTCAGCGTAGGCTTTCCTGTATTTTTGTGTTGAATTTCCAGAGCAGAAAATTCAAATAAAGCTCTGTTGGCAGAATTCACTGAACAAAAGCACCCTGAGTCCCCATTCCTTTTCCCCTGAAACAGCTGTCATGGAGGAAAATGTCTGTTCCCCTCTCAGTTAACTGCAGTGAGCCAGGGATTTTACCCTAGCTTAATGTCTTGGGATTGGAGGAGAGGAGCCCTTCCCTGCCAGTGTGTCTGTGAAGTGAAGTTGAATAAGATCCACTGGTTAGGTCATTTTGTCTACCTGATAGTAGATTTACATAGAAATGTCATAGCTTACACAAGCAAGAATGGAACAAGTGGGATTAATGCTCTAAATTCTTTCTCTTCTTACCTCATTTATTCTGCCAGTGCCTGCTGATCCAAATAAAACAGGAAACCAGATTGAAGTGATCATGAGAAGTGACATCCAAATAGGTCATCCTCCAGGGAACAAAACATGGAAGAGAAGAATATGAGCCATATGGGGAACAGAAACTACTGTCATAGATGGAGTAATAGTAAAGATTAGCATAAAAAAGTTTTTACCTTTTGTTAAAAAGTAAACTTCAATTTTTAATATTAGTCTCTGGAATTTCACTAATTAGCACCTAAGCAAGCTTACTGAATTCAATTTAACTAGAAGATATTGAAAATGAGTAAAATAAGATTTTTAAATAACAGAGAATTTAAGGAATAGTGTTTTTTGTATTTGGGGATTAAGGTAAAAATAGGATGCCCTATTTTGCTCAGAGGTCTTAAACATTTCACTTACGACAGTCATCATAGTTCAGTTCATTTATCTACTATTTCAGGATAATCATTAACAGTCCAGCCTTTCATTTTCCAAAGTACTCGAGGTTAGAAAAAGACTGTCTTCACCTTACCTCTAAGCCCATTTCCTGATATGATTCTAAGTGGACACCTTTTCTAGGTGCATGTATTTTATGCAGAGAAGGATAACTCACCCAAGCAAGACCTATTAGAATTTTTCTCTGTACTTTTCCAAAGTGGAAAGTAGAATCAAAATAAGTAAGGGGATAATGCCAAATCCATCACTTCCTGTGTTCTTCCCTGGAATAGGAAAATATTTTCCCCAGAGAGAAAGTGCCAAAAAGCAGAGAAATGCAG
The DNA here is from genome assembly GCA_026826555.1 of Tolypeutes matacus. Classification (NCBI taxonomy): domain Eukaryota; kingdom Metazoa; phylum Chordata; class Mammalia; order Cingulata; family Chlamyphoridae; genus Tolypeutes; species Tolypeutes matacus. The sequence goes on along the minus strand of JAKSZT010054437.1, from coordinate 1,642,524 downwards.
AGAACAGCAAGCTGACTTGAGTGCTGGTAAGCACAGGCACCTGGGTTTTGCTTGCCAAAACTCTTGTAGGTTTCTCTGAATCAGGCAAATCTTTTCTCCCTCCAGACTGTCTTGAAATTGTTTATTTGTTACTTGTATTCCCCCATTCAGAATTTGGTTATTAAAATAATTGCACTACAAGTGTTATGCCAAAAGCCATGGATCTAGCATGCTCTAATATGTGAGGGTTTTCAGATTGGGCAGGTGGCCACACTTACACAAATGTACAGAAGTTCTCTAAATTATCATCTGTTGTTTCCTGTTGTTCAGTGATTCTGTAGCTTTTAGAAAATGTTTAAGGAAGATTTTAGTCTTCACAGTGTATTGAATAAATCTTGTGCACATCAGTGGAGAGGGAGTGGGACTGGGAAAGCAATTATTCAAACAAGCACATATGAAAGAAATAGAACAGAAGTATTGGGATACAGCATGATTAAGGAAAGGCTTTTATTCTCAAAGACAGTTAGCTCATCATTCATGGTGCAGAGCTTAACATACCTGTGGAACTGTACAGTTAATCTGCAACTGTGAGATCCTGGCAGTTGTTATAGTAAAACCTGGGGAAATCCAGTAATTGCTCCACCTAAACTCTCACTATGCATCCCTTAAATGACAAAGGAAAGGCTCCATTGTAAAGCATATACTAACTCTCTGACACCAAATCTTATGAACAATATACCAGAAGAGTATATTGGTATTGTTCTGCTTCACTCTGCTAACCAAATGTTTCTAACCCTTATAAACCAGGCAGAGGTCAAGACCCAATTATAGAAGCTGAGACTAAGGGGTTATATGTAACCCTATTCACAGTGATAAGACACCTAAATGCAGGGTCCCTGTACAAAGGCAAAATTTGAACAATTTTTATGATGCTGCTCTTTAAAAAACTTAATACCCAATCCCACCCCAATGTCCCAACAAGAAAATTACCTTGGCCTATATCCAACTAATGCTTCAATGACTTGTATGATCAGGAAACATGAAACCTGGAGTTCCAAGACATTAGACGCAGCTAACAACCCAAAAGGAATCATAATTTTCAGGGTATAGTGCCTTCATTAACGTTTGCTTTGCCGGCTACTTTTTCATAAATGGACTTGAATAACAAATGAGGGGAATACTTAGTAAGGAATAAATCATGAACAACAAAGTTATGGGTATTTTTAAGTTAGAAAATTCAAAATTATACGTTTATTCATGAAATACAATTATCACCAGAGTCTTTAATATTTCAATGATCTTTCCACATTTTAAAATATTCAGAACAGATATTTTCTTAAATCTACACCAAGTCATGTTGACATACTTTTCAGGGAAGTCATAACCATTTCTTCCATTAAATGCTATGGTATCGATTTTAGTTGTAAACAAAGTACTTGAGCTAAACTACTTAAATACTTGAACAAAATGACCTAAAAATTTACAGGAGGAGGAGGAGGATAATTTTTTAAAAGCACATCTGAATCATCAAACCCCAAAGAATTAGGTCAATAAAACCATTATACAATGGATGCAGTGGCCACAAAAGAAAGTAAATAATTACCAATGACACTATTTCTTGTTTTCATTTTTAAACAGGCATTCTTAAATAATAAATATTTATTTTTGTCAGTTTTAAAGGTGAGGGGAGCAGAAAGGTGACACACATTAAAAGTATGCATTTAATCTACTGGCAGACTTTATTTTTTTAAAAAAAAAAGAACAAGGTAGACTGTAATTAGTTCCAGATAAGGAATATCTAGTATAATTTTTGCTACTCAAGAAATTATTAAGAAATATAATCAAACATTGCATAGCTGTATATTTCAAACAGAGTTCACTGTAATTTTAATATTTTATAAAGGGGAAAACTGGTGGTTTTCAACCCTAGATATCCATCAGGACCACTTGGAAAGATTAATAAAAATAAATGTCAGGGACAACTCCCAGAGATTTTCATTTTCATTTCATGATGTGGAATGGGACCCAGGTATCAATTGTTTTTAAAGCTCTGCAGGGTGTTCTATTATGTAACTAAGGTTGAGAACCACTGAATCAACTCTTTTTTCTGAAATATCAAGAAAATAAAGGGAAATTGAGGAGAGGGTAATTTCTATTTGTAACTTACAAACCAAACTCAATAAGTATGTAACTTATTATATACTTACTGTATGCTAAGGTAATGTTTATGAATTACACATTTGTAAGACCAAAATTAACTTCATTTTCTCCCTATACTAGATCACTGCTGTATATCTTTGTCACTGAATAATTGACAAAATTCTGGGATACGTGTGAAAACTGCATTAATGAAACATACTGCTATGCATGCTCAGTAGTATCTAGTAAAACTACTGTCTTTAGCTCCTTTAAACTATCCTTATTTTAAGAATTTTAAATAGGTGCTGTATTAATTAGCCAAAGGGGTGCTGATACAAAACACCAGAAATCTGTTGGCTTTTAAAAGGGGAATTTATTTGGGGTAGAAGCTTACAGTTTCCAGGCCAGAACACCTAAGTTACTTCCATCATCAAAGTCTGTTGCCATATGTTGGAGCAAGATGGCGGGCAATGTCTGTGAGGGTCCAGCCATCCTTCTTCCACTTAAGACTCCATGGTACCAACTACTTCCAATTGCAGCTACAGGCTGGTAAAAGGCTAGTCTCTCTCCCTGGGACAAATTTGTCCCCAGGCTCAGCTGCAACTGTGCGTCATTAGGCTCATCTCTCTTCCTGGGACCTCTGCTGTGTCTACAGAACCATCTCTATTCCTCTGTGTTCTTCTCCTGTGTTTTCAGTTCCCAGGCTCCAGCTCAAAACTCAAAACTCCCTTCTCTGTGGTGCGGTTTCTCCGTGTTTTCCCACCCACCAAAGGGGCAGGGACTCAACAGCCTACTGATGTGGCCCAATCAAAGCCTCAAACATTATTTAACCAAGTAAAAGTGAAACCTCTGAATCTAATATAATCTAACATGCCCAGAGGAAAAAACCAGTTTACAAACATAATCCAATATCTATTTTTGGAATTCATAAACAATATCAAACTGTTATAGTTGCCAACCCACACAAAGAAAAGATTGTGAACAGATTGTAGGAGGGAAAAAAATTGGCTTACGCAACTTACTAAATTTCAACAGCAAAAAAGCATTAGCTTGGCTGAAAGTTCTGAAACATCTGAGATACTGAACCAGGAAGCCATAATTTATAATGAAATGTTGACATGCCTTTAAAAACTACTGCAGCTGTACCTATACTAAAATAAGATGCCTTCATGTATCTTAATGCAAGAATACAAGCATAAAAATATTATTACTGTTTTTATATGCACCAATACCTTTCTTTAATATATAAAACTCTACAACAAATAACTTTAATAATTTTACAATTAAATTAAAATGGGTCCAAAGTTCTTCTATACTACTTTGGTCTCAACATTTAAACAACATCAATTAATTTTGAAAATATACAATTTACAGCAGATCCTATCAATAACAAGCCTATTTTATAGTGGGCTAAAGATGCATTCAACCATGTAATCCATTGTTTAACACCTAAACTATAAATAACAATGTTGATTGACTTCTTACTCTGAAAACAATTGAAAACTGGAATAATCTTTTAAGACTCATGGTGCTCTCAAAAGTGCAGAAAAGGTATGCTTACCAGTCTTCCTGAAGGAAAGTTTAAAAATGCCCACTTTTTATACAGGGTAGATAACGATGTCAAATTCCATTCCTTTATGTCCCAATCCATTACTTTCTTTTTAGGACCTGTCACTTAAAATTTTTTTAAATGTAGAAATTCTCCTTTTTGTTTTGACTAAAAATGAACTTCCACTCTTTAATTTCAGCTGGGAAAAAATACTTCACCATCATACACTAATAGCTGCCTAATCAGTAAAAGAGTGACATCCAGTGGACAAGTGAAATAAAGAAAGCTCTCAAAATTTCCATCACAATTTGAATTGTAAATAAAGATCACATCACTAAATCCAGTAATGTTAATATGAATTAGTTCCTGTACATTTTGACAAGAAGTCTGCAAATACTTATGAAAATATAGCCTCATAATTTCTATACATCTTGAATATATCCTTCTCTCTACTTCCTATTTAAAATCAGTCTTTTAAATTGAGCTATTAAGGGTGTGTAACTCTTGAGGATAGTGAGGTTAAAGGTATAACCTTCTTCACTTCTGCTATTTCCCACTGCAAACTAATTGGCTCATCTCTAGGAATGAAAGAGCCAAAATATAAGAAATATATATTTTTTAAAAAATGAACAGCATTAAAAAATTTGCAAAAGATGAAAATTGAACCTGTTTTTGCACTTATAATTTATGATATTTTATAAAAAATAGAAAGGGATGTAATCAGAAAGACTAACAATCAAATTACATCCTCTTGTATCCCTGCTCAAATATTATGAAAGAATACATATTTTAGCAATGATTATTCAGTGTTTATAAACTTATTTTTTAAATCAATAAACATTACTATTCTTCATACATTGTTTAAATAAAAGTAAAAAACTTCCACTGTATTTAGTTATGATTTACTGTTCATTATATATATTTTGTTTGTTTTCAAAAATACAAAATGCAGCAGTGATGTTAACACTGACACTGTAATGAAATGCTGTAGCAGAGATTGTTATTTTTAATTCTTAGAAACTGCAAAGAAATCTCCCAGGTTAAAAAAAATAGAGTGAGCAAAAAAAGAATTGGAGAATTGTTATTTTTAAATAGACAGCCAAACGAAAAAAGCTTTTTTTAAAAAAAGATTAAGAACGAAAAGTACACTTTAATACGTAAAAAAGCATTTTTAAAAATGTGTAACAACTTATGACAAAATCTGCACTTGAAAAAGACCTGTAAAAACAGCAAGACAGAACTGCCCTCATTACCTTTTACTTATTCTTGTCAGAAAAAAAATGATGCATATCTGGAGCCATACATGATGTTAAATTAGGCATTTATAAAATGGCAAGGAGAATTTCATGAGAAGTTTATGTGTGTGTGTGTTTTTTTTTTTTTTTACATTAATTGGCATTGCAGCCTTCAGTATGTTACAATTAAACCTTCTCTAATGAAAGCAAAATGGAATATAAAGTTTTGAACTACATTATATCTATTGCCTGCATTTTGCTGAGCTCATTTTTTCAAAATGTGACTCCATTTTTCCTAAGACTTTGGGTTTATATGGCACTACTAATATAACCTTTCCTTGAGCTGCTTTCAGCAGTTCTACAGCTTTTTCATGGTGCTCTCCTTCAGTGCTCACACCATTAACAGAAAGAAAATGGTCTTCTCATTTGCGGCTCCCATGTCTATCAGCAACACCACCTGAGATTATTCAAGGTATGTAGATTGGAGAGTTTTCTTCTTTCCCATCCACAATATTGAATCCAAGGCCGCCTTCTGTTTCTGGTAGCTCAACCACTCCACGATGACAATGTCCTTAACTGGCAGAAAAGGCAATGACAGTAACCTTTGTAGTTGCATTAGCTTTCACTTCAGGACTGCTACTCATATCCAGTTTCACAGACATGTTCATATACCTCTCTTACAGCATTGCAGAACTCACTTTTTTTTTTCTTTGTATTGTTTTGTTTATTTTTAATTTTAAAAGATACTTAGGTTACATGAATGTTACATAAAAAATGTAAGGGATTCACATATGCCCCACCCCCTACACTTCCCATACTTTCCCACATTAACAACATTGTTCATTAGTGTGGTACATTAGTTACAACTGATGAACACATTTTGGAGCATTGCCAGTCAGTGTGGATTATAGTTTACATTATAGTTTAAACTCTCTCCCACACAATTTTGTAAGTTATGACAAGACATATAATGGCCTGTATCTGTCATTGCAACATCATGCAGGACAATTCCAATGTCCTGAAAATGTCATCATAATCATGGGTCTATCAATGGTCCATCTTCCTTCACTAGTCTCTGCCCCAATAGTCAGGGGATTCTTGTTGTCCCATTAGAGAATGTGGCAGAGATCCCCAGGAAGAGAATTTGATATTTTTTTGGTTATCAGGTGGATCTCCACCCACTGTGACAATGCATCATGAGCACTTGAACACATTCATATGCCTTATAAGTATGCCCCAGATGAAGCTTCTGTGATCCAAAACTTCTTCAAAATTGAAACCAACAAAATAACCAAATACAATTAATAGGGAAATGATATAATGGTAGTTTTAAAAATAAGAAATAAAATACAAAAAAATTTTTAAGAAAATAAAAAATAGGATAATAAAAACTAATGAAAAAATATTAAAAAATTTTTTTTTGACATTTTGCCTTTCATCATTGTAAGATCTGTTGTCCTATATGTACAGTGACATTTTCTTCCTTTTATTTCCCCAGTGTCTTACTTTTTTCAATTTGTCCTTAAAGAAGTTTTAGGTTACAGAAAAGTCATGTACCAAATACAGGGGACTTCCATATATGCAACATCCTCTCCCTTTTCCCCTTTCCCCTATTTATAGCATTTTATATGTAGATGGTACATTTGTTACAACTGATATACATATTTGAAGCATCACTACTAACCATGGTCAATGGTTTATATTATGGTTTATATTTTGGATCATACACTTTTATAAATGTTTATGGAACTTAACATGGTCTATATCCATCATAGCAAGATCATGTAGAACACTTCCATCTCCCCCAAAATGCCCCCTGTTCCATCTATTCTATTTGTCCCTCCCCCTCCCCTTGGGACCCATGGCAAACACCAGCACTTGCCCATTTTTTAAATAGGTTGTCTGTCTTTTTATTTTTAAGGTGTAAGATTTCTTTATATATGCTGGACATTAGGCGCCTATCAGATATATGGTTACCAAATATTTTCTCCCATTGAGTAGGCTGCCTTTTCATTTTCTTGACAAACTCCTTTGAGGGGCAAAAGATTTTAATATTGAGAAGATCCTGTTTATCTGTTTTTTTCTTTCATTGCTTGTACTTTGGATGTAAAGTTCATGAAACCATTTCCTAATACAAGATCCCGTAGATGCTTCCTTTCATTATCTTCTAGGATTTTATGGTCTTGGCTTTTATATTTATAGCTTTGATCCATCTTGAGTTAACTTTGTATAATGTGTGAGGTGGTATTCCTCCCTCATTCTCTTGGATACAGATATCTAGTTCTCCAGGCACCATTTGTTGAAGAGGCCATTCTCTCCCAGTTGAATGGGCTTGGTGGCTTTGTCAAATATCAGGTAACTGTATATGTGGGGATCTATATCAGAACTCTCAATTCAATTCCATTGATCAGTATGTTTATCCTTGTGCCAATACCATGCAATTTTGACCACTGTAGCTTTGTAATATATTTTAAAGTCACATAGTGTCATTCCTCCAATTTCAGTTTTCCTTTTCAATATATCTTTGGCTATTTGGAGCCCCTTGACCTTTCAAATTAATTTCATAGTTAGCTTTTCCAATTCAGCAAAAAATGTTGTAGTAATTTTTATTGGGATTGCATTAATTCTGTAAATCAGTTTGGGTAGGATAGACAACTTAATGATGTTTAGTCTTCTTATTCATGAACAAGGAATATTCTTCCATTTATTTAGGTCTTCTTTGATTTCTTTTAACACTATTGTGTAGTTTTCCTCATATAAGTCATTTACATCTTTAGTTATATTTATTCCTAGGTATTTGATTTAGTTGTTATTGTAAATGGGATTTTTTTCTTGATTTCTGCCTCAGATTGCTCATTATTTGTGTACAGAAATGCTCCTGATTTTTGCACATTGATCTTATAACCTGACACTTTACTGAATTCATTTATAAGCTTTAGAAGCTTTGTTGTAGATTTCCTAGGGCTTTCTATGTAATGGATCATGTCATTTGCAAATAGTGAAAATTGTACATCTTCCTTTACAATTTGAATGCCTTTTATACCTTTTTATTGCCTAAGTGCTCAAGGAAGTACTTCTTACACAAAGTCAAATAAAAGCAGTGAAAGTGGACATCCTTGTGTTCTTCTCAAACTTGGAAAGATTTTAGGATTTCACCATTGAATATGATCTTAGCTGTGGTTTTTCATATATATCCTTTATCATGTTGAAATTATATGAAAAAACTTTCTCTGGTCATAATAGAATGAAGCTGGAAATCAATAATGGACAGAAAAAAGGGAAATTCATAAATAATTGGAGATTAAACAATATACTCTTAAATAATCTGTAGATCAAAGAAGAAATTATAAAAGAATTCAGCAAATATCTTGAGATGAATGAAAATGAAAACACATATTAAAACCTATGGGACACTGCAAAGGTAGTGCAAAGGGGAAAATTTTAGCCCTCAAAGCTTACAAGGTAAAAGAAGAATGAGCTAAAGTTGAAGATCTAACTGCCCACTTGGAGGTGCTAGAATTAAAACAGCAAATTATTTACAAGTGAAGAAGAATAGAAATAGTAAAGATCAGGGTGGAAGTAAATTAAATTGAGAAAAAACAAACAATAGAGAGAATCAACAAAACCAAATACTTTCTCTTTGAGAAGATCTACAAACTATGCAAAACCTTAGCTATACTGACAAAGATCAAAATAAAGAAGACATAAATAAATAAAATCAGAAATGAGAGGGGTATATTACCATAGACCCAGCAGAATTAAGAAAGATACTATGAACTACTCTCTGCAAAAAAAACCCTATACAATGTAGATGAACTGGACAAATTCTTGGAAACACAAAAAGCACCTACAGAGACCCTAGAAGAAATCGAAGACCTCAACAAACCAGTCACAATTGAAGGGATTGAAATAGTCATCAAAAACCTCCCAAAGTTGAAATATCTGGGACCAGATGGCTTCACAGGTGAATTCTACCAATCATTCAAAGACAATCTAACACCAATGTTGCGCAAGCTCTTCCAAAACATTGAACAGAAAAGGATGGTACCAAACTCATTCTATGAAGCCTACATCACCCTAATATCAAAACCAGATGGAGATACTACAAAACTAGGATATTACATACCAATATCCCTAATAAATATAGATGCAAAAATTCTCAGCCAAATACTTGCAAACAGAATCCAAAAGAACAATAAAGGAATTAAACACCAAGCATGGCTGTTTGGCATTGTTTATGAATTCCAAAAATAGATATTGGATTATGTTTGCAAACTGGTCTCTACATGGTCATGATTAAATTATTATTAAGGCTTTGATTGGGCCACATCAGTAGGCCAAGGGGCAGGGACTCACAGAAAAAACTACATGGGAGAGAAGAGAGCTGGATTTTTGATCCTGGAGCCCGGGAAGTAAACACACAGGAGAAACAGCACACAGAAGAGCAGAGAGAAGGTTCTGTTAGACATGGCAGAGGCCCTGAGAAGAGAGAAGAGCCATTTGCCTGAGAATTTACAGCTGACCTTGTGCAGACAAGAGAGCAGCCAAGCCTGAAGAGACTTGAGCCCTGGGAAAGAGACGAGACTTATCCCACCCTACAGCTGATATTGGAAGAAGCTGGGGCCATGGAGCCTTAAGAGGAAGAAGTCTGAACATTGGCAGTCATCTTGCTCCAACACGTGGCAACAGACTTTGATGAGGGAAGTAACATATGCTTTATGGCCTGGTAACTGCAAGCTTCTACCCCAAATAAATAACCTTTATAAAAACCAATTGGTTTCTGGGATTTTGCATCACTAACCCTTCTGGCTGACTAATACACCATGTTCAAGTGGGTTAGGTGTGCTAGGGTGGGTCAACACAAGGAAATACATTAGTGAATTAACCACACTGATAAATTGAAGAAAAATCATATTATCCTCTCGATTGATGCAAAAAAAGCATTTGACAAAATATAGCACCTTTTCTTGAAAAAAAATTCCAAAAGATAGGTATGGAGGTTTTCTCAATATGGTAAATTGCATATTAAAAAAAAAACAAAAAACACTACAGCTATTATTGTACTATGATGAAAGACTGAAAGCTTTCCCATTGAGATCAAGAACAAGACAAGGATGCCCACTGTCACTATTGTTATTCAATACTGTGCTAGAAATTCTAGCTAGAGCAATTAGAATAGATAAAAATATAAAAGGCACCCAGATAGGAAAGGAAAAAGAAAACCTACACTATTTGCTGATGATATGATCATATATCTAGAAAATCCTGAAAAAATCCACAACAAAGCCACTAGAACTAATAGATGAATTCAGCAATGTAGTGGGATATAAGATTAATACCCAAAATTCAATAACATTTCATGCACTACTTATGTGCATTCTCAAAATGGATCAGTAAAGTAATTCCATTTATAATAGCAACTGAAATAATCAATATTTAGAAATAAACTTAACCAACGATAAAGGACCTGTATTAGAACACAACAAACCATGGCTTAAAGAAACAAAAGGAGATTTAAATAAATGGAGGGACATTCTGTGTTCGTAGATCAGGAGAATAAATACCTTTAAGATGTCAATACTACCCAAACTGATTTAAAGATTCAACACAATCCCAATAAAAATCCCAACAACTTTTTTTTTGCAGAAATGGAAAAACCAATTATCAAATGTATTTGAGAGGATAAGAGGCCCTGATTAGCAAAAAGTCATTAAAAAAGAAGAAGAAATTTGTAGTATTCTCACTTCCGGCCTTTAGAGCACATTACTTAGCTACAGTGTTAAAAATAGCATGGTACTAGGATAAAGACAGACAAATTGATCAATGGAACCAAATTGAGAACTCAGAAATAGACCCTCACATCAAAGTCAAGGGAGTTTTGACAAGGCTCTCAAGCTCTCTGTACTGGGACAGAACAGTCTATTCAACAAATGGTGCTGGGAGAAATGTATAGCCATATCCACAAGAAAGAGGTACCCTATCTCACACATTATACAAAAATTTACTAAAAATGGAAAAAGGACCTAAATATAAAATTGACAACCATAAAACTCCTAGAAGAAAATGTAGGAAAACATCTTCAAGATCTTGTGGTAGGTGGTAGTTTCTTAAACCTTACAACCAAAGCATAAACAACAAAATTAAAAAAAATAAGTAAATGGGACCTCCTGAAAATTAAACACTTTTGCACCCCTAAGGACTTTGTCAAAAGGATGACAAGGCAGCTGACTCAATAGGAGAAAATATTTGGGAATCACATATCCCATAAGAGTATAGTATCCATGATATAAAAGGAGATCATACAATTCAACAATAGAAAGACAAACTACCTGATTTAAAAAAAAATGGGCCAAAGGTTTGAAAATACATTTGCCCAATTAAGAAGAACAAATGGCAAACACATAAAAAATTTTTTAACCTCACTAGCAATTATGGAAATGCAAATTAAAACTACAGTAGGATATCATTTCACATCTATTAGACTGGCCACTATCAAAAAGTTGGAAAACCGCATATGTTCTAGAGATGTGGAGAGATATGAATGCTTATTCACAGTTGGTGGGAATGTAAGATGGTACAGCCACTGTGAAGAACTGCTTGAAATTTCCTAAGGAATTTGAGTATAGACTTGCCATGTAACCCAGAAATACCATTATTAGGTATATATTCAGAAGAACTGAGAGTAGTGACATGAATAGACATCTGCACAGTGATGTTCACAGCAGTGTTAATTACAATAGCCAAAAGTTGGAAACAACTCAGGTGTCCATCAACTGATGAATGGATAAACAAATTGTGATATGTACACAGATGCAATATTTTTCAGCTGTCAGAAGAAATGATGTCATGAAGCACTTGACAACATGAATTAATATGGAGGACATTATGTTGAGTGAAGCAAGTCATACACAGAAGGACAAATACTGTATGATTGCACTGTTTTGGGCTAAATATATTGTGTAAACTCATGGAGTTCCTAATTAGTATAAAGGCCACCAGAAAATAGAATGAGGGTAGAGAATGGAAAGCTGATGGTTAATTTGTCCAGTATTGCTTAAAAGGTTTTTCGTAAATCTTTAGAAATGAATGGAAATTGTGAGAGCATATCATGCTGTTTTTGACTAGGAGAGATACTGTATGGATATGACAGTGGTTGAAAGTGAAAGCCTAAGTACATAGGTATTACTAGAAGGAAAGCTAAAAAATGTAACTTGGGACCATATAACATACTGAAACCTCATGTAAAACATGAATATGGGTGATATTGCAAATATAAGTCTGTATACAGATAAACAAGAGAGAAAGAAACAGAATATCAGCTATGTTAAAAAATTATCATTGAGATGTAAGAGATTTTTATATATTCTATATATTATAAAAATATGAAAAATTGTTTATATATTACATATTATTTTTATATATTATATCTGTAGGTTCAATGCCAGAGTGTTTTAGATTGAACTGCATTTTAGATATGACCTGCAATATGTTCTACCATTTGATAAGGTGCATTGTCATATTCTTGGTAATGTCATTTGCGCATGAAAGTTTTATCTTAGTTTGACTCTAAAATTTCTATTTTTGTTGCTGTTTCTTCTGTTTATGGTGTTATATCTAAGAATCACATGTTTAATATATGGTCATAAGATATCGCTCTTATGACATTTTAGTATTTATAGTTGTATCCCATATATAGAGTTATAATACATTTTCTGTTAATTTTTGTGTTTGATGTGATAACAGAGACCAAATTTTTTTGCTTACCTTTATATATCCAGTTGTTCCAGCACCGTTTGTTGAAAAGACTATTATTTTACCAATTGATTTGTCTTGGGCCCCTTGTGGAGAATAATTGTGCATATGTGTATGTGATTATTTCTGAACTATCTATTTCCTTTAAAGCTAATATAAAGGGAACTTTATTCTCAATTTCATTGTTTTAACTTATTTTTTATTTGCTATTTATGCATTTTTAAGAGTTACAGGTAAGGATGTTAATTATATATACATTGTGAACTACTATCACCAGTATATATTACCAAAATTGTTTCATCCTTCTAAATAGAGCTCTGTCTCCATTAAGCAATAATTCCCATCACCCCTTCCTGCCATCCCCTGGTAAACTCAAATCTACTTTGTCTCTCTATGAATGATCTTATTCTATATATTTCATATAAATGGAGTAATACAATAATTGTGTTTTTGTCTGGATTATTTTGCTTAGTATATTGTTTTCAAGATCCATTCAGATTGACCATTTCTCAAATTTCATTTCTTTTACTGAGGAATAATATTCTATTGTTTATCTATTTATCTGTTAATAGATGTGAGTTATTTTTAACTTTTGGCTAGTGCAAATAATGTTTCATAAACTTTGATATACAAGTATATGATTCCTGTTTTCAAAGTTTGGGATATATATCTGTGAGTGGAAGTGCCATGTCATATGGTAATTCTTTGTTTAGCTTGTTGAGAAAATGCTGAACTGTTTTCCTCAGTAGTTACACCATTTTGCCTTACAACCAACAATGTAAAGTATTCCAATTTCTCAACAGCCTCATCAAAACTTGTCATTTTGTATTTTTTTAATAACATTAATCAGAGTCATTGTCAAGGAGATCTCACAGTGATTTTGATTTGTATTTTTTAAATGGCCAATTATACTGAGCATATTTTCATGTGTTCATTGATCATTTGTGTATGTTCTTTGGAGAAATGTCTGCTAAAGTCCTTTGGCCACATTTTAATTTGGTACTTTATCCGACTGTCGTGGAATTGTAGGATTTTTAAAATATTTTCATTAAAGAAGTTGTGAGCTTAAAAACTATCATACAAATTGTGCAGAACTCCCATATATCACCCCTTTAACTTCACCTTGCATAGTTGTGTAAAGTTTGTTTGAGGTTGTGAGAAAAATACAATCAAAATATTACTTCTAACTATGGTCCACAGGTTACATTTGGTGTATTTTCCCACAAAGTTCCCTATTATTAACACCATGTATTAGTATTGTACATTTCTTTTATAGTTCAGGAGAGATTGCTCTCATATTTGAACTGTTAACCACAGTCTATCACCAACCACAGTTTTCACTGTGTTACACATTTCCATGCCTTGTACAATCCATCAAAAATGTAAACTCAGTGTCTCTCAGTTTCTTCACAGACTTGTGCTATCATACTTTCAGAAAATGTTTTCATTACTTCAAAAAGATATATATATATAAATATACACATACACACACACATATATACACACATATATATATATGTATTTGTGGTGTTTCTTTTATTAACCTTCTTATCTATCATTTCTGATTACCTTCATTTGAATTTGTGTTTCCATTTATTGCCATTTAATTCTAATACAGATTTGTTTTTACTTCCTGATATTGTCAAATATATTTCAATTCTATAGGTTGTGAAAAAATTCTCTACTTCACTAGGAATAATGGAGCTACAAATTGCATCAACAATGAGATTTTTTTTTTACATAATTTTAATAAAAAGTAGTAAAAGACTATATCATATACAGGCAAGTAGGTGTGTGAATAGAATATTGTTGGCAAGAGTACAAATTTGCTATCATTTTGGTAAAGCTAATTGATAGTATTGACAAATATGTAAAATCTATTTTATCACTTGCTATCAAATAATTTATTTTAGAAACATATTTCATATTTTGATATGTGAACAAAAATGCAGGTACTATAGTAATATTCAAATTATTCTTGAAACGTAAAAAGAAGGTTGTTATTGAGAAAAATTTGTTACTTTATTTTCACATAAAATTTACATTGAAAAAAGAGGTTGAAATTCCAGCAGACTTGATTTGCACATACTTGCCAAATCTCACATGATTCAATCTTATTGATAATGTTTTTGATTAATGATACACATTAAAAGCCTCACAGTGAAGCCCAATACACATCCAATCCTGACAACAGATGTGAAAATGTATATGCAAAGCAAGGCCTGGAGATGAGTGTCTCCTAGATCACCCAATGTATGCTTTTGTTCCTCTGGTTTTCACACAGCTCACACAGTTCTTCAGTGACTGATTCCATTTCAAAACATCACACAGTTCTCTTCACTTGACTACTGACTGATTATCTATTAGGTCACTTTGTAATTTTCCACCAACAGTGATATAAGCCCTGATTAGGTTAGAGTTCAGATTGATTTTTTTTTTAAAGTGTTTTTAAAAAGGTCAGAGATAAACAGGAAGGTATAATGACTGCGAGGGAAAGACCTACTTTGTGATAAGGGGGAGCAGAAATTCCTTAAAACACTAGTTTGTGAATTGATTTTTTTTCATGATTGAAAAATTCAGCTTCAAATAATTATGCTTTTTCCTGAAAAAAGCTTTCTCACCATAACTCTCATTACAGCCTCCTTTATCTGCTTGTTTCTAAGACAATAGATTATAGGATTCCAGAAAGGAGGTACTATAGAATAGAACACAGAGGTGATCATGTCCTGAATTCGGGGTGAGCTGGAGGTTGGCTTCATATACACAGCTGCAGCTGAGCTGGAAAAGAGAGTCACCATGAGGATGTGAGGGACACAGGTGGAAAAGGCCCTTCTTTGCTCTCCCCTGGTGGGAAACTTGAGCACAGTAGAAAATATATAAATATAAGAAATGATGATGAAGGCAAAGCAGGCACCAGAAATCACCACTGCAGTGATAAAAATTAAAATTTTATTGTTTAAGGTGTCAAAGCAGGAGAGTTTCAAAAGTGAAGGGATGTCACAGAAGAACTGCTGGACCACATTGGACTGACAGAAGTGTAGCCAGAATGTGCTGCCAGTGTGGACTCCTGAACAGGCCAGACCACTGAGTACAAAGGCCACAGTCATCTTGACACAGACCTGATGATTCATAATCACAGGGTAGTGGAGGGGCTGGCAGATGGCCACATAGCAGTCACGGGCCATGACAGTGAGGAACAGCAGCTCTACTGTAGCAAATGCAACCACAAGGAAGAACTGAGCTGCACATCCAGCCATGGAGATTGCCAGGTTGTCAAGCAGGAAGATGACACATGCCTTGGGGACTGTGACAGAAATGTAGCACATGTCTAAGACAGAAAGATTCCTAAGGAAGAAATACATGGGGGTGTCAAGTTTCTGATTGAAGGTGATCACTGTGACAATGAGAAGATTCCCCGTCAGTGTTGCCAAGTACATCAGTAGGAATAGCATGGCATGTAAGACTCTGAGCTCCCACACGTCAGAAAATCTTGTGAGCAGGAATTCAGTCACTGTGGTGGAGTTGGGCATCTTAGGAAAAATTACCTTGCCCATGAAGAGTCAGATAAAAAATCCCTAAGAAACATGGAGTATACACATGTAGAAAAAAATTAAACTAAGCTCACATATTGCCTCACATTAAAATATTTTTATTCTCACTAATTTGTTTTGGTTAATAGGATGTTAGCATAATGTTTCCTCTTGCTCCTTTTGGTCTCCCTGCTTTTTACACTTGTTTCCAGAATAGGGGTACAAGTAAAATATTATATTTATGTGTTTGTGC
The DNA here is from genome assembly GCA_026826555.1 of Tolypeutes matacus. NCBI lineage: Eukaryota > Metazoa > Chordata > Mammalia > Cingulata > Chlamyphoridae > Tolypeutes > Tolypeutes matacus. The sequence continues at coordinate 1,626,087 of JAKSZT010054437.1, read as the reverse complement.
CTATGTTTACATATGTTTCTATCACTTTCTGGTTATAAAATGGATCTACTTGAAGTTAAAGGATTGCCTGGAAGATTAAAAGATTTAATACAGGTAATTTCTATGCATCTCTGTCTCATTAGTCATGTTCCATGAATTTAATATTTAAGATAATATGATGACTTTGTAGAATCTGAGTAAAGATTGGAGGGTACTATTTATTCAGAGCTTATCAAAATATTACAATCAATTATAATCCATTCCATGACCACTAAATGGTTCCCACTAAATACCATCATACATTTCTCATGCTTCTCCATGTACTCTTTGAGTTTACATAGATGATTAGTTTTCTCTGTACAAAAGAACCACTTGTAACTCTTGATAGGTAGATATTACTGTGGGGAAAAGTATTTATATATGAATATTATCAGGTTCACTAAATTAAATATGTTTATTCTTCTGTTTTGTGTCAAATACTGTTATCTTTTCCCATAAAACCTGAAAATATTTCAGAACATGAATAAGCTGATTTTATAGAAAGGCATCGCTTGATGTGTGGGTCATTAATGGTTGTTCTACTCACACCTGGTTCCTTCATAAAGTTCCCTTTCACAATCGCCCTTAGTGAAACCCTTACTTAACCGTCAAGTGCATAAGGTTTTCTTCTGAAATTCCTTCAGCTTTGAATTATATTTTAACTCATGTCATCAAAATGGGAATGGCTTTCCTTGTTGCCTTGAAACCGCAGAATATACATTTTCAGACTTGCTTCTCTAGCACTCTCTCATTCTCAGTGTTGATGCACTTCACTTTCGTGCTCTGTGTTCCCTTTTCTCCTGACAAATGTCACTACTTCTAGAGAAGCTCTGCTAACTGTAAGCAGGCAGGACGGCTGTCCCTTTCAGACTGACATCTTGATCTTAAGAATAAAAGCTTTCTGCCTGTTTGCTCTTCTTTATTTCAGGATCCTTCAAAAAATATTTCAATAAGTAGTTGTTCTAGTTTTACACCAAGAAGCTTGGTGAAAAGTTAATGATTAGCATTGTATGATGACTTTGATTAAAAATGGCTAACTTCACTATTTATAAGAAGCTCTAACCTGTTTAAGTCAGCTTCATGACAAAGTTGAGATCTTAAAAATAGTTGCTTAATTTTTTTCCTCACTAAATTCCATATCAGGCTTCTTTTACAGTATTACAAATATTCAAGAAGATTTCACAGTTGGAGCATAGAGTGAAAATATTTTACTATTTCACAATCACCAATCAATCATAGGTTTCTAGCTTGAATTTATAATGTGTCAGCAGAGCAGAGTTAAATCTTTGCAGACTACAGGAGAAAATATATTTTACATCTTGACTGTACCATTTATTTGCTATGTATGAGAGCGTCATCTATATATTTCACTCTCAACTTCTTTTTCTATAAAATTTGTAAAAATACCCACTTCATGAATTTAATATTTGCAAAAGTAATTAGAGATTCTCATAATTGCAGCAATGCTAATGAAAAGTAAACTAATACATAATAAATTTTAAAAAGAAGGGTTTTAGGCACTACATTTCTTCCATATCAAATTCATATTACTATTATTGCTTTCAGAAGCAAACAAAGAAGTATTGGTATGCCAACACTCTGAATTTATAATGCAATTGTCTTTTAAAAGAAGTAAGACAATATAAAATGTTATGCGAGGAGAGGGACACGAGCTTGGTGGGATGCTGGTTTCTCAGGAGTTGACAGTCAAGGGACCCCATGTAAGTACAGATTGTTAAACTATGACTATTCTTAAACAGTATACAGATATAGGAGGATAACTAGCAAATTAATATTCTCCTGGGATAACTAGGTTATTGCACAGGTATTCATATACACCTAATTGTAAAACAAATGATTTTTTGCCTTTTCTGCAAAGACTTTAAGAATTAGAAGACATATTTTGATAATTAATATACTAATTTGTTTATCTATTGATTGAAACATCCTTGTAATATTTATTTATGATATCTATCTTTAAAGATATTTTAGGGTGAATTATGTGCAGGCAGTTTCTAGAAGCTGGGAACTCAATTATGAACAATGCTTACACGGTTTTCATGATATGTTAAGGAAAAGTCCTAGAATTACACCTGAAGTATAAAGAGTCATGGGCACTATTTATTTTTATGACACTTATTCACTACATATTCCCGACTGTGTAAAGCAGAGTCCTGGGTAAAGAGAAAATAATATGAAATAACCATTGAAATTAATTGATTTGGAATAATACACAGAAATCATTGATAATGTTCTTTTTAGGTAAAACACATCCCATCAGAATTAGATCTGTTTAAGTATAAATTTAAATTAGCATTCTGCATACAGAAGCTCTGGTCAGTGTGCAGAGCTGCTTCTGCCCCTGCTCCATGTGGTGCTGCAACCAGCTCACTCTTTGCTTCCATCAACAGCTATCAATTCTGCTAAAACTGCTTGAACTGCGTTTATTTCACTGAGTGAAAAAGAAGAGGTTTCTCTCATTGTGTGAGTACCTTTTATCATAGTTCCTTTGATACTTTCTCTGAAAAAATCAACTAAGCAGTGCAGGTAAGAAATGCAGGGAATTCTTGGAGTAAAGGGAAGGAAGAGAGAAAAAAAGAGTTAATAGCAACCTAGTCTCATAAGTTAATTTTGTTTATTACTTACACTGAATAGATAAGTCAAGATTTCTGATATGGGTCCACTGATCTGGGGGCAAGGATGAGTGGGCATATTTGGTGAGATGACTAACATCCTGTCTGGAAGCTTTCTATTTTAACAAGAGCTTTCATGTTAAATTTTATATCCGAACGAGGGTCTCCAATGGCATCATAGAAAACCACTGGGAGCATAGGTTTGGCACCAATTAAAACCAGTGCCCACAGGTAATTTCAAAGAGATAATTGGTTCTAGATCATTTGGGAACAGGAACAAGTAAAATCTGTCCATGAACAGCACTTGTATATAAAATATATTAGTATATTTGAATATAGAAATTTGTGTAGATTAAATGGATAATCAGAAAGAAAATCACAGTTCCCCGAATATTCTCAGTGCTCCTAAGGTGAAATGCCTGTGGATCTTAGGGACCAAGAAGCAGAGAAGGAGACCCAGAGCCTGGCCTCAGCCCAATCCCAGGACACTAAGGTTTCCTGCACAAACTTAGGGTTTTCCTCTCAGGAATAGAGTGATTTTTCACTAGTCAAAACAAATTCATGGTATTGCTAGTGATGACAATACAGTCCTTCTGAAATGGTCAAAAGCATATATGAGCCTGGTGCCAAAGCCCAGAACAGTGGCCTGTGAGCTGGATGATCACCATCACATTGCTTTTCCTTTGATGACTCAGTAACTCAACATGTTAGCACATTAACAACGATGTCCACCCCATGTACCATTTGAGGGTAGGACTTAATGGTACATGTAACCCACCACAAATTGCGTACATATTAGGAAGCACTACAATAACTGTTCAGTCTTCACAATGATGGTACAGGGGGTCATTTTTTATCATGTTAGGAAAGTAGAAAGACAACATGTTTCTTAGAGGTTCTATGTACCTTTCTGTCATTGATTTCCAGTTTAATTCAACTGTAATTAGACAACACGTACTTTTTGATTTCAAACTTCTCAACACAAACTTGAATGCACATTCTACACAATTAGGAGTTAGTTAACTACACTTTTCAAAACTTTTATACTTTTCCTGATGGCTGTCTCATGGTGATTACACTGGCTGAATTGTTTTTATATATCCAGGCATAATTTTAGATTATTTTAAGTTATACTTTGTGATATAACATGTTAGGCATTATGTTTCAGTAATCCATGATAATAGGTGATATAAATTTAGCATTGTTTTGTCTACCATGATGCAAAATAATCTTAATATTGAGCCATACATCTTGCCTTCAGATGTAGTCTTTGATAAGAATGTATCTTTTGGTATTTTCAAATTGTATGTACTCCAGAAAATCATGTTCTTAAACTATTTCATTCCTTTGTATATAAACCTAGTATAAATGGGATATTTTGATTAGTTTGCTTCAGTTCGGGCATGGTCCAGTGTGAGTCTTAATCTTTTTACTATAGTCCTTTATAAACAGGATGAATATGGAGTTAAAGGAGAGAAAACTACAGAATCAAGAAACTGGAAGGAATTAACCTAGAAAAGAAGGGGAGACCAGCAGATACTGTTATGTGTTTTGCCACATGGCAGAGTCCAGGATCACTGGCAGCCAGGATTACTGGAGAAAACATCTCTCGGTAATGCCTTGATTTGGACATTTTGCTCTGCCTCAAAACTGCAAGTTTGTGAACTAATAAATTTCTATTGTTAATGGCCAACCCATATTATGGTAACCAACTGAGACGCTTAGAAAAATAAATGCAGTAATATAGCCACAGCACCTTTTGGTTTGCTTTTTATGTATAAATATATATGTGTATATCTATATCTATCTGTATCTATATATCTATATCCATATTATTTTAAATTTATTATCAATAAATATATTGCAAATAGTCTTTCTTATCAACAGAAATTTCTTTTATATATATGTATATGTATATATATATACACACATATATATAAGTCTTATATAGGTAAATAATAATGTGAATATGATATTAACACCCTAAGTGCAGTTTCTTTACATGATGTAAGTTAAATTCTTCCATCAGGATGCAAGATTTAAAACTGGGAAACTCATTCATTGACATCCTCCAAGCCTCAATACCCTCAATAATCTATTTATTTGATCATTGCTCTATAGCATCTTCAGTTAGGCAGTCATCTTTTCTAGAGTTTATAGTGATTATATGTATGAGAGTTGATCCTATAGTAATATACTCAGCTTCCAGAAATAGAATGGTTGTTTTTGTTTCGTTTTGGTAGATGCCTCCTCTCAGGTTAAATATATTCTATTCACTTTTTTGCCCCCACTGAGATGGCTTCCTTGTCTGTCTCTTCCTTGTGTCCGTTGGTCTTCTTTGTTTAGGAAGTACCAGGAATGGAACTGGGACCTCCCATTTGGGAGGCAGGCACCCAACTGCTTGAGCCACTTCTGTTCCATCCATTCATTTTTGTTTTTTAAAAAATATGGAATGCTTCATGAATTTGTGTGTCATCCAATTGCAGGGGCCATGCTAATCTCTGTATTGCTCCAATTTTAGTATATATGCTGCTGAAGTGAGCACCATTCATTTTTAATTTGATGGAAGTTTTTAGCTTGAAAAAGCTTTGATATTTATTGTTTTACCTACAGTCAATGTGAATATTATGTAAGATTTCTCCTCTATTTATTCTGTTGTAACCCCAGAAAGGGTCTTAAATGAGATATAAGAGCTACCTACAGAATATCACTTCAATCAAGAAAGGAATAACCCTCAAAGAATTGAAAAGAAAAGTTAAAAAAAAAAGTATCAAAATAACTGACCAGGCTTAATCAACTGATAAAAAAAGAAATCAATGGCTTTGCTGGGGATGTTTTGATCAATTTTTCATTGAGCTCTTTGGAACAAGGTACAAATTGGAGGTCATAATTAAGTAAAATAATAAATAGAGCATCAGCTAGCACAAAGCAGATTTTCAAAGATTGTAAAAGGTGATATTCGCATTTGCTTGTTTGTTTTTGTTAACACATGTCAATTGAAGAAATATTTGTCATAAAACTAGCTGGATACAAATACTGGAATTCTTTGAGATTGAAAGAAATGTATGCCTATTCTTGTGCCAATGCCACACAGTTTTGACGACTGTAGCTTTTTAGTATGCTATAAAGCAAGGGTTCTTAACTTTTTTATTCCACAAAACCCTTTGTCAGTCAGGTGGAAACTATGGACTTCTTACTAAGTCCACACTATGCAGTGATAAATATATTACACCCACACCAACAGGTCCCCACAAGAATATGTTTTTTTTTTAATTAAATTCAAGCTCCTGGGCCCCTTGTTAAGAATCCCTTGTTTAAAGTCAGGTAGTGTGATTCCCTCAATTGCATTTTTTATTTCAATATGTTTTTGGCTATTTAGATCCACTTGCCATTCCAAATAAATTTCATATTTAGCTTTTCCAATTCAGTAAAAAATGCTGTTGCTGTTTTTATTAGGAGTGTGTTAAATCTGTAAATCAACTTCGGTAGGAAAGACATCTTGATGTTTACTGTTCAACTCCATGAACATGGAATATTTCTCGATTTATTTAGGTCTTCATTGATTTCCTTTAACAATGTTGTGAAGTTTTATGTGCATAAGTCCTTTATATCTCAAGTTAAGTTTATTCCTAGATATTTGACTCTTTATTTGCTATTGTAAATTGATTTTTTTTCTGGATTTCTTCCTCAGATTGCTCATTATTAGTGTAGAGAAATGCTACTGATTTTTGTGTGCCAATCTTATATCCTACAACATTACTGAAATAATTTATCAACTCTAGAAGCTTTGTTTTTGATTTTTCATAGTTTTCTACATATAGGATCATGCCATCTACAAATAGTGAATTTTATACTTCTTCCTTTCCATTTCTGATGCATTTTATTTCTTTTTCTTGCCTAAAGTGCTTGAACAAGTACTTCTATCACAATGTTAAATAAGAGCTGTGACAGTGGGCATCCTTGTCTTGTTCCATATCTTAGAGGGAAAGCCTTTAGCATTCCATCATTGAGAATGATGTTAGCTGTGGGTTTTTCATATATAACCTTTATCATTTTGAGGAAATTTTGTTATATTCCTGCCTTTTGAAGTGCTTTTATCTAAAAAGGATGCTGCATTTTGTCAAGTGATTTTTCTGCATCAATAGAGGTGATCGTATGTTTTTTTGTTGTTGTTGATCTGTTAATGTGGTGTAATACATTGATTGATTTTCTTATGTTGAACCATCCTTGCATACCAGGGAAGAAACACACTTGATCATGGTGTATAATCCATTTGATGTTTTATTGAATATGATTACAAGTATTTCCTTGAATGTTTAGCATCCAGGTTCATTAGAGAGATTGGTCTATAGTTTCACTTTCTTGTGGTGTCTTTATGTGGCTTTCATTTTAGGTTGATGTTGGCATTACAGAGTGAGTTAGTCAATATTCCCTCCAACTTCTATTTTTTGGAAGAGTTTAGGCAAGATTGGCCTTAGTTCTTTCTGGAATTATTGGCAGAATTCATCTGTGAAGCCATCCCATTCTGCACTCTTCTTAGTTGTGGAGTTGATGATGAATAATTCAATCTCTTACTTCTGATGGGTCTTCTGTGTTCATCATTTTTTCTTTAGTCAATGTAGGCTGCTTCTGTGTTTCTAGAAATTTGTCCATTTCATCTAAGTTATCCATCTTGTTGGCATACAAGTTTTCAAAGTATCCTTTAATAATACTCTTTATTTCTTTGGGTTCAGTGGTGATATGCCCTTCCTCTTTTCTTATTTTATGTATTTACACCTTCTCTGTTTTTTTTTTTTCTTTATTATTCTAGCTAAGGATTGTCAATTTTATTTACCTTCTCAAAGAATCAACTTCTGATTTTGTTAATTTTTTCTAGTGCTTTCTTATTTTCAAATTCATTTAGCTCTGCTTTAATCTTAGTTATTTCCTTCTTTCTACTCACTTTTCGATTAGTTTGTTGTTCTTTTTCTAATTCCTCCAGGTGTGTAGTTAGGTCTTTGATTTTAGCTCTTTCTTCTTTTTAAATATAGGCATTTACGGCTATAAGTTTCCCTCTCACACTGCTTTTGCTATATCCGTTAAGTTCTGATACGTTGGGTTGTTATTTTCATTTGTTTCTAGGTAGTTATTGATTTCTTTTGTAATTTCCTCTTTGACCCACTGATTGTCTAAGAGTGTGTTGTTTAACTTCCATATCTTTGTGCCTATCTGGTTCTCTGCCCGTTGATGATTTCTAGCTTCATTCCATTGTGGTCAGAGAAATTTATTAGTATAATTTAAATCTTTCTAAATTTGTTGAAGCTATCTGTGACCTAGCATGTGGCCTATCCCAGAGAATGATACATGTCCTATTATATTTGTGAATAATGTTCTGTATATGTCCATTAGGTCTAGATACTCTAAAGTAATTTTCAAGGTATCTGTTTTTTTATTAACACTCTCACAAGATGTTCTGCCTAATCGTGATAATGGTGTATAAAAGTTCCCCACAATAATTGTAGCAGCATCTATTTCTCCACTTATTTTTCCAAAGTTTGCCTCAAGTATTTTGGGGCACCATGGTTAGGTGCATAAATGTTTATGATCTTTATTTTTTCTTGATAGATTGCATCTTTTATTAATAGAGTCCTTCCTTGTCTCTTATAATAATTTTGGATTTAAAGTCTATTTTGTCTGATAATAGTATAGCTACTCCCACCTTTTTTTGTTTATTGTTTGCATATAAAATCATTTTCCAAATATCCACTTGCAACTGTGCCCTGTGTTTAAGGTGAGTTTCCTGTAGATAACCAATATATGCGTCATATTTCCTTATATATTCTGGCAATCTGTGACTTTTGATTAGAGAGTTTATAATCCATTATCATTCAATTTCATTGCTGTCAAGGCAGTACATATATTAACCATTTTTCTTTAGGTTTAAATATGTCATATTTTGTTTTTGTTTCTCTTTTTATCTTGTGAGTGCTCCACAGTGATAGCATCTACCAAGAATGTCCCAAGGGATCCCTAAACCTTCTGATTTTTCAAGACATCACTGTTCTTAATTGACTACCCTGCTCTGAGCTTAGCTACCGGAGGGTCAATGATAGTCAAGTAAAATGTTAAAGTCAAAATGGAACTAGAAAATTATTATTAATAACTTACCAGTGAAGGATATTGAAGATCATTTATATACACATATATAAAAATCATACTCATGTATGTATGTATGTATGTATATATCATGTTTGTATACACACAAATATGATGGGCAAAAAGATTGCAATAAAAAAGGAATAATGACAGAACAATAAATCCTTTAGACCTAACACATATTGTAGTTGAAAAAATCAAAAGGAGAAGAGGAAATTATTGTATGTATAACCTAAGCTAAAGACATACAAACACATTTTAGGAAAGAGCAGAAAATAGATAAATGATGAAAAGTTCTGATTTATTAACACCACCATATGGAAACAATAAGAAAACAGAGAAAGAGAGGGAAATATTACAAAATAACTATTGCTAAGGAATATGGGAATCACACTTTAGAATTCAGATCCAGGGGAATAACAATTTTACATACTTAGTCATGATATATAAAAGCAGAAAAATAAAGTGAATTCTTAAAGACAGGATCTTAATAAGGAAAATATGAATGAGATTAGGAAAATCAAAACTCAGAAGTGTCAAGTATTTCTTTTATTTATATAATAAATACCATTTATTGTAGACTTTGGATGAATGATATGCTTTTTTAATATGCATCAATAAAGTTGGTTTTTAAAAATATGTATAAAATAGTTGCAATTTATTTGAATGCCTATACCATGTAAGTTTCTGTTTGAAATAATTTATTTTTTTTAATTTTTTAATTTTTAAAAGATACTTAGATTACATAAATGTTACATTAAAATATATTCAAGTATTTCTTACACTATTTATTGCCCACTTGAATTTTCTTAGGATACTACATGAATAAAGTAAGTGACTATGAGAACATTGAAGGGAGGAATTAGCATGACTGTGGTACATGGGGCATATAGTGTCCACATTACAAATTATCAAAGGAGGAGAGGAAGCTGACTGAGAAAGATTTTCAGATAATGGATTTTTGTAGAATAGATGAGGATATGTTCAATAAATTAGGTGTTTCCAATATGTTAGCATGTAGGCCAAAATTCTATAAAAATATTGGTGATATAAGAGATATAGTATATTGATGAATTTGTATTTATTTCAGAAATATATATATTGTTTAAAATTAGGAGATTAAATACAGTAATTCATGACAGAATTTAAAGGAAAAATACTATAAGATCATTGCTGGGAAGGCATAAAATATACTATTACAATTCATTTACCATGAAAAATTCAGCAAATGATATTTAGTTAAAAATCTTTATTATGAAAAAAATTAATACTAGAAAATAAATTATTTGATTTCAATGTTCAGAGAAATTAATATATGCCTGATATAAGCATCCTTTGTTAGAGAACCAGAACAAAGATAAAATCCCTGCACTCACTGCCTTTCTGAAGCAATACAAAGAGGCAAGAAAAGGAAAATGAAATGTATGAAAGTTCAAAAAACAAGTAAAAGAATAACAAATAGAAGCATATACAATTCCCAATATGCACAATAAAAAATCTACATAGACAATATGAGAATATATTTGAATAGGATTTGAGAAAGCAATTGGTTGGGTAAAATCAACAAAAAGATATCAAGTATGTATACACTAGAAACAAAAGATAGTGAAAATTTAAAATAACAATAGCTAATAACATGAAATTATATGCATATTATATCTATCTATCTACACAGATATGTAACATAAATAGAACAGAACTTGTAAAGAAAATTTTTAAAATTCATTGAGAAATTTTTTAAAAACTAAGTTAGTGGAAATTTAGGCCATATAGATTGGAAAGCTCAATATTATAAAGATATCAGTTATTTTTATTAAATGGCACCTGAATAAAATTCCCAATAAATTTTCTCTTAGGAAATTAGCTGGTTGGTCCTGAAATTCATATGAAACCCTACTAGCATTAACACATCTTAGAAGGACAAACTTAGAAGGATTTCCTTAATGACAACTCTTGCTATAAAAAAAGTAGTAAGAAATCACTGCAGCATGAGGAAAAAAAATAAGAGAAGTAAGCAATGCAACCGAATAAAGAATACATAGGAATAATCCAAAGTGACATATACAGCTAGGTACTGAACTGAGAATAGCATGTATATTTCAATAATGCTATTAGAACTATTGATTTATAAAATTATGCATAATTGAAAATATGACATTTAATTCCTCTCTAACAACCTGCACAAAATGAAGTGAATTAAATAATAACAAAGCCCAGCAATTTGGAAGATGTCTTCAGGACTTTAAAGTAGGAAAGAATTGTTTGGAATGAGGTGGAGGTGAAGGAGGACAATGAAAAGGAAGCTCAGCAAGAAGAGGAAAAGATAAAAAAAATATGTACAATGTCTGTCAGTAAAAACACATTTAATTCCTGCTATTGGGTGTTCACATTCTCTCTTAATCCTGATAGATATAGATAGAAGTTTATCAATATGTTTGATATTATTAAAGAAAATATTTATTCTTTTGTCAACTTTTCCTGTGGTTTGTCTAGTTTCTATATCATTGATTTCTTGTGTTTTCCTTTATGATTCTCTTCCTCCTCCGTATTGGAGGATCACTTTGCTCTTCTTTTCCTGGTCACTGGAAATGTTGGTCATTGTGTTTAAAACTTTTGCCTTTTCTGTTATTAACACTTACAATTTTAAACATTTCTCCAAGCACTGCTTTACTTTCAATCCACCAAATTTTATATATCATAATTTCATTAAAATTCAACTTAAAATATATTCAAAATTCCCTTCTGATTTTTTTAAATCACAGACTGTACAAGTGTATATTTTTAATATTCAAAATATTGGTCTGTGTTGACATCTAATTTAATCCCCTTGTGGTCAGAGAACATACTCTGTATTAAGATCTAAATTCATGAAGACACATTTAATGATTCAGTATGTCATCAATTTAGGTATATTATCAAGGGAAATGGTAATTAAAGTTGCAATGTTATTTTATTAAACACTCAGAATTTCTAAATTATCAAGTCTGACAACAGTAAAGGATGATGAGGAGAATGCTCAACCTAATTTCTCATGAATTGTGTGGTGACATGAAATATTATAAAGTTTTTGCAAATGTCAAGCAATTTCTTATAAAGCTAATTATAGGCAGGCCTCTTAAGCTGAAGGTTCACTGTTGGTTATTTACCTAAACTGAAGGAAAATTTATATCCAAAGAAACATGTTCAAGAATATTCATACTCCTTTAATAATAATAACTATAAATTGGATAGGACACAGGTGCCCATAAAAGAGAAATTGATGAAAAACTGTGACATGTTTATCAAATTTAATATTACTCCAATTTTAAAGGAACAGAATACTTACACACCTAACTATATGCATGAATCTCAGAAACATCTGAGTTTGGAAAAAGAGTCTTGAACAATAGGTTTACCATTGTGTGATATAAATTACAATCAGGTTATAGAACAGCATAAATGAACATATGATAAATGATTAAATATAGAGATTGGGAGTTGCCTTTTGGAAGCAGGTGACTATATATATATATATATATATATATATATATATATATATACACACTAGGAAGAGATGAGGGAAATCTCTGGGTTGATAGTAGCATGCCATACGTTTATACTTGTTTGTGTTACAGGCGTTTTATATTCGTTGAATTTCATTAAATTATATGAATTTAATTATTGCACTTTCAAATCTTTGTAAATTATGTCAAATACAAAGAGCACCCAACTCAAAAAAATAGCTTCATTTTATTAGCTATATTCTAAAGTGTTTACAGGTGAAGATTACTCATGTTTGCAACTTACTTTGATATGTAAAGAAATTAAAAATATAAGACCAAACAAACAATAGCCTTGATGGAAAGCACAATTATTATTTATTATATTTATATATTATTTATATAATAAAATAATTATAACAAAATGCTCAAGTACAATGTTCAAGTTAAAATTCAATACATAGGTGTTCAAGTATAATTCTTTCATCTTTACCATATGTTTAAATATTCAATGAAATGAGATTTACAGTCCATAAATATAATATTTTAAAGAAATATGTCATGTCCACTTCATATTTATAAAATAATTTTTGTGATTTTCAAATTGATGAACAGCAAACTCCTTATGATGCATTTTAAAGATCAAAAGTAAGAAATTTTATGTCACCAAACATGTAGAAGAAAGCTAAATTTCTCCTCAGAAAAATGAAATATTTTAAAATATTTTCCTCAGAGTTATCTGAAACCAAAGGAATAATAAAGTCTTGAAAGGAAAATGTTTTGTAAAGGAAAAGAAATATATCAATTTAAAATGAATTCATTTTATATTGCCACCAATAATGAAAGACATTAAATTTGTTTTCTTGGAAAAGTTTATAATCATTTGCCAATTTAACCACTTCAGAATACAATTTGAAAATGCTGGATAAGGCAATTATACCTTAAATACATGAGATAAGTACATAAGAAAATTGAGAAAATATTTCTATTTTGTGAAGTTTGACATGAAAATAGAATATTCTTAAATATTAGCTTGACAGCAGAGCAATGGCCACCTATTCACAGTAATCTTCTTATCCACAACTTTTTATGCACTTATTGCTTAGTAATATCCATGGCAATATTTATCAGATAGAGAATAATATGAATTGAGTAAATAAATACAAACAACAGAATCTAATTATCATATTTTATTCTTAATATATACTTAATGATAACATATTAGTCACAAAATTAAGTGTACCTATTACATATCTTTCTACTTTTATATAATTTGAAATTAGCCTGGAAAATTACCTATGTGTTTCAAATTTCTGCTTGTTCATCGCTATCCTACTTTATTATTTGCTATATTACTGATTTTAAAATAATAATTGCCTTCATTTAGAATAATTGCCTTCATTTAATTTCATGCTCAGTTCAAGGCAGAATATTCTAGGTGTGTAAAGCTACCTACCAAAACATTAGCCTTAGCATATATACCTACCATGTCTATCCATTATCATCTATCATCTGTCTATGAATCTACATATCTATGTATCTATCTATGTATCTATGTATCTATGTATCTATCTATCTATCTATCTATCTATCTATCTATCTATCTACTTCTAGCAATTGTATCTAATATTGTTTCTGTGGTTCTGTGTATGTGTTTGTGTGATTATAGTATAGTTTATTAATATATGCATTTTTCTAGCTTATTGTAATACTATACCAATAATCAAATGTAATGATGAAAAAAAGCAGCTAAAAATATCCTTAAGAGGTGGAACAAAGGAAAACATATAAAGATGAGATTGTAGAGCTAGGCAAAAGTAATAGACTGAAGTGACTCAAAACATGAATGTAGAATCATGAATAAATCTACTAGAGGACAGCTCCTCCTATCTGCATGTTGGAATCAGGATTGTATTCAGAATCTTAGAGCACCAGACATTCCCCTAAAGAAAATGAAAATAAATAATAGAGTATGGAAAATTTTTTGAGTGGGTATGTTACTAGATGGCTCTGGTTTCTAGGCTTCTAGGTTCTTGGCTTATGTCACATAAAAGAATTTAAGGGCATGCCATAGGGTAGGCAAGGGAGTAAAAGTTTATTAAGAACGAGAAAACAAGAAAATACATGATTCTTGCTGAGGCATGGACCATGGGCAAACTGCAGGGTTTGTTACACGTGCCAGGACCCAGGTCAGGCCTTTTTAAAGTCTTTCCTCCACCCCTTGCATAATGTTGGGGGTGGGACCCTAGCTGTTTCCTGTTGTGATTGTTTGCCCCACCTGTCAGTTCTCAGAGGGCCAATGGGGAGGACTTTTGAGGATATCTGGGGCCTTCTCTCTTGTTCCAAATGGTACTCTCATTGCCAGGACTTCACAGTGCCCTCCCAGCAGCCACCTCACAGGAGATTTCCAGACCTGGTCTCATGGCCATGTGGTGTGGGCCATGTCATCTACAGCGCCAGCCAGCTTCACCCTTTCACTATAATAACCTGCCTCATGTATTTTTGATTCTTTATCACTTGAACGCTCAGATGGTCTCTCTGCCCTTTCCCTCAAATCATTGTTGGCATTTTACAGCTTTCATATGTAATATTGCTCCAGTTATCATTCCCTTCTAAAACCCCAAATCATGGGAAGCTCTAATCACAGCACAATTCTTTCCTACACAAGAAATGAAATTTTAGGGTCACTAGGTTAATGATATATGCACAAATGCAAATAGGTCTACAGCTTTGCATGTACAAATGAAAAATAATTTCACTGAAATGAAGAGGCCATTTAAATACTTTAATTCAATAAATTCAGAATAGTGTATGAAGAATATATATATTTATGAAGGAAAAAGAAGGAAGGACAAAGGAATAATGTCAAGGTATGACAAAGGAATAATGAAAAAACAATAAATTTCTCAGACTTTACAAACATAATGGTGGAATAAAAATCAAATGTAGGAGAGGCTACTGCAGGGGCTAAAGGGGACAGCCTGGACAATCCCGAGGCCTTTTATATATTCCAGGCTGGGTGGTTAAACTGCTACAAGGTGGTTCTCAACACTCCTGCCTGTAGCAAGTCCTGAGCCAGCAAAGCAATGTCCATTTTCCCACTGGGAGGCAGAACTGCTTTTTTAAAAAAAATCTGTCAGGGCTTTGACAACTCTGGAGGGGCCAGGAGTGGACACACCCTGTAGTTATTGCTCAAATTCCTCACTGTGAGGGGCCTAACTCTCAGGCGATGGTGCTGGTCCATGAAGCAGGCAGCCTAAATGCAAGTACTTATACAGCACCCAGCACTGGGAACCATGACCACTGGTGCCCGAAATGGCCCAAAGGGCCCCACCCACATGTGCCCTCACTGTCATGGTCACTGAGTCCACTCAAAGCCCCCCAATGCCACTAGTTTGTACTTGCCCCTGAGAGGCCCTAGGGTTTGTCACTTGGGCTACTGTACGTAAGATCCCAAGGAATGTCAGGATCTCCCCTTTAGCTTTTTTACCTGAGCCAAAGCAGAGGAACTTGGCCCCACTTTTAGTCATGTTGTAAGGTATTGAGATCAGGGAACAGGTAGGTGGTTTATTCTGCTTATTGAGCATATCATGCTCACCATGGGAATTATCTTCCTCTCTGTCCTAGTGGGGCACTGGGAGGTCTTATTAGCTGTCATTTTCCTCCTGCCCTGGCTGTATTCAGGGCCTCAGAGGGTGGTGATGCTGGATTCTGAATCTCTTCAGTCCTGTGAGCCTCTTCTTCCTGCTCCTTAGGGCTCTTACCAGGGCCTTAAGCCCCAGCTTAGAGGGACCCCCTTTGCCTAGTAGTGGGGATGGAGTTCTTCCATAGGAATTCTCTTGCACTCTACCCTATTTACCTACTGTTTTAGTAACCAAACCCCTTGTCCTGCGGGAAGGCCCTGTCCCCTCCTTTGTCTTTCCCTGGTTGCTCTTTTTGTTCCCCTTATAGCCCTTTGGGGGGGCAGCTTCCCATTGCTCAGCTCCTGGTCTTGCCCCACCTGGCCTGCCTCAGTGAAGATGGCTGACACCTGCCTGTTATTCCCACCATAGAGCTGGATGTGATGGTGGAGCTTTCTTACCCTTCCCCCACTGTTATCCCTGGGAACAACAAATGCGACCGGGGGCCCTTCAGTTAGCAAAGGCCCTCTTTTATGAACACTTCCAATGCAGTGCTAGACAGGATCATCTCATCCACATCCTGCCCCTGTGTCTCATCTTATAGCCAAGTGTCTATCACCTTTACCTTCAGGGTGGCTCTAGATTGATAAACAGTTTTCCGTGGGGTTCTACTGTTTGGGAAGTCTCCTGCAGTTAAGAAAATCACTTTTATGCTTCCATCAGCCCAGACTAAAAACAGCATAGGATTGTCTATATCCCCATCCTTTCAATTTCCTGTTCAATATTGGTAAAAATATACTGTAGCAGAGGGTCAGTAGTTAATTTTCCCAAACTGTATCTCTCTGCCTTAGACATTTGAGTTTGCTATGCTTTCTCTTCAAACAATTGTTCCAAACAAGCCGCATGACCTTCCCATGACTTCTGCCATTATCTGTATTTTATCACCCATATGTTGTTCTCAGATAAAGTCCTCATTATCAGCTTGGTTTGTAACAATGCCATCAATTGTTATGCATTGAATGAGAACAAGCCAAACCTGGGGCCTGCAAACAAGCCAGATCTGGTGAAGATCTCTACAAGGAGGCCCCAGGCTCTCCTCTAGATTCAACTGGGACCCTTGAGTCCCTTTGGGGGTCAGTCATTGTGGGGTAGCATACAGGCATCCCAGAGCCAGGGAAAAGTTTCCCTACTTTTACTAGAACCTGCCTTCCTTATCTCCACCCTTATCTGCTACATTAATTCATCCTTGTTAGCAGGGATAATGCTTCATCTCACTTGTCCCCACATAGCCAGAGGAAGGCCAGCTCCTCAGTCAGCCTATCATCTCCCAGGGAGCCAGTACAGCCCTGGATGACTGAACTGCCAATCCCTTAATCCTCCACTATGCCATGGTGCGATTTTTGGTGATCTGGCTGCCTACATCAAGCTGTCATTCAGAAATAAAGTCACCTGAAGAAATGCCAACCATTTCCAATGTAGGTGTCGGTGTCACCAGCAGAAGCATGTCTCACATAGCCCCGGATGGAGCGATGTTTTACTGACATGGAGAAAAATAGAGCAAGCTCTGCTTCACTAATGGTCATCAGTTCCCCATAGCCAGCAGGTCTCAATCCATGGCTAATGAAAAGAGATATACCACATGGAGCACCCCTTATTGTGTTTGCAGGTCCCAGTGGAAGAATTCCATCCATTTCCCCCCAGGGACAGATATATTAGGGTGTGAATTGGTTAGGATAAAACATTCCCATCAGAATATCTCAAGTAAATATTTACATCTACTTGAGGCCGAAGGGGAAGAAATTTATCAGCAATCCCCTCATCTACTAGGGCATTATTTTATCGTGCCAGGTTGACACACCAGGATATATCTGTGGGTTCCATGGAAAGGAGGCAGGCTGAGCTAAGATTGTCCCCTACCATATGCTCCACTCTGTAAATACTTGTTCTTCATCATGCAGAAAACTTAAATGACTTGAAATGGCATGAGCATTTTTAATCAGATCACATGGAGAGAGCAAAATCATCCAAAGGATATTCTGT
Organism: Tolypeutes matacus; assembly: GCA_026826555.1. Lineage (NCBI taxonomy): Eukaryota > Metazoa > Chordata > Mammalia > Cingulata > Chlamyphoridae > Tolypeutes > Tolypeutes matacus. Next base: position 1,608,162 of record JAKSZT010054437.1, on the reverse strand, counting down.
ATTGAGAACCAGGATTTTATAGTCAGCTTTTCATGAGAAAGGCAGCTTTAGCACAGATCTCAGTACTATTATTTTCTTATGTTCTTATTCTGCAGTTATGCTCAATTCTTAACACTTTATTACTTGGTGTAAGCATTTGTATTAAAGGTGAATGCAAAAATGCAATTTGAATGAAATTCTCTAACCCAAGACAGTCAATATTCTCTTCCCAGGTGACTGTATCCAGTATCTTGAAGTTCTCTCAAATGTATAGGCATCTGTTAAGGTAATAATCTATTAGTTTTTGTGGACTTTTAGTTTAGTTGTGATATAGATCCTTGCATATAAAGGGAGTTTTGGTTTGGGCTATTCATGGAACCGGGGGAAGGCTGGAGAAAGAATCAGGTGAAATCTGGGGATTTGTAGGTCTGTGGCTAAAACTACAACGGTAGGGATGTACTTTGGACAAATATGACATTGTTCATGAAGAACATCAGACTCTGCAAGACTTGAAGCTCCTGGGAAGTTGTGATATCCATGAGGAAGGATTCTGTGGCGATAGTAAGATTGTCCGTGTCTTCTAATATGTCGCAGTTTTCTATAAGCCAAAGTTTAATATGATAAACTATGCTAAAATCTAGATGGAGAAGGTTCTCATATATTGGCATCCACATGTGACTCTTCATCAGGAATGCAACTTAGCAGGATAGGACAAAAGACAGTATTTAGAAATGAATAAATGAACATATTTCCATTTTCATTTTGCTTCCAAAATTACTCCAAAATATTGATTTCCACATTCATAGGATTAGATATTCTAAGTTTATTAAATGGGTTAATATAAAATCAACATACATAAACATTTCAATTATTGATTCACAATTATACTATTTCAGTAAAACCTCTTTTCAAATCTACCTGGACACATCCATTGATTATTTTCTGATTTTCTTTACTAGTGAATGTTCATCACAGACATGCTCAGTAAGAGCTTCTGCATCAGTCCACTTAAATGCACAGTCCACCCCTATTTCTGGTGCTCTTTAGTACCAGCTGACTAGGAAGATTGCAGATATCTCTCATTATTTGGATGACTGACTAAAAAGCTCTCCCTGTAATAGTTATTCAATGATTTTTGAGGTTTTTCTGAGACTAATTAATCTAAAGAAGGCAGATTATCCTTTCATTTCAGTTGTAATATAAGACATCTGTGTCATTTCAGTTGTAATGTAAGACATCTGTGTGAGACCTTTCTTTCCTCCTTTGCCCCACAAACCATAAAAGATTTGATTAGATTCAGATAATAATCGATTCCATCTTTTTGTTGCAGTGTGTATAAGAGTTCCCTTGATGTCTCTCTAGTTCCCTTCTCACCTGCATGTAGTATCTAAGAAAAGCATCCCACACGATGTTACTCTTCCTCAAAGAACCGTCCCTTCTAGCAAGCATGAACATTGAAGGGTTACTGGTGTAGGGCTTCAGGTGTGGGGATATGTGGGATAGGGCACACCTGGGGCAGGCTTCTGTGGACTATGAAACTCTTCATCATGTCATGATGTTATTTCAGTGGGTGGAGACCCACACAATAAACATGAAGATATTAAACTCCCATCCTGGGGAGTCCTGACATGTTCTCAGTTAGAGGGCCAAGATTCTCTTGAGGACATAGGTTGTGCCTAATAAAAGAAAACAGACCAATATGTCAAAGTCCAATATTATTGCATGTAACTATGAACTTTATTCTTCAAAACTTTAAACTTAGTGGTTACCATAGGTTCTCATGGAAGTGGGAGAGGATAGAATAGATGGAACATAGGGCATTTTTAGGCCATTGTAATTATACTGTATGATCTTGCAATGATGGATGCAGACAGTTTTAAATTTTGCTAAAGCTTATAAAAATATATGGTGCAAAATGTTAATCATACATTTGTTAAAATTGGTGTACAAATATTGAAGCATTGCAATGCTTCTATATTTGTACACCATTTGTAACAAATGTATCACACACATGCAAAATGTTATTAATAAGGGAGAATGAGAGGAGAGCGGTTGGGTATATGGAATCCCCTATATTTTCTATTTGATTTTTCTGTAACCTAAAGCTTCTTTGAAGATAAAACAAAAAATAAGACACTGGAACATATGGAAAAAATTGTTCACTGTACATAAAAGACAACAGAACTTACAGTCATGAAAGACACAATGAAAAAATTACAATGTGGATTTCTATGCTACTTTATAGCTTTTAAAGAAAGAAATTCATTTCAATGCAAATTCACAAATATATTTTCAATGTGATTATTTTCATTTGTTTGTATTTTTTCCTCTATCTTCCTTTTCCTCCTTCACTCAAGCCACAATATTCTTTCCTAAATTAGGCTTTGAATATATCTTCCAAAATTTTATCATATTCGTGTGGTACTTTGGAGCTGTATGTACTCCTCAAAAAACATGTTATAAAACTTAATCCATTCTTGTGGGTGGGAAGGCATTGTGAGTAGGACATTTTGAAGGGGCTAATGTGTGGCTCCCTTAATGAGGATGAGTCTTAATCCTATTGCTGGAGTCCTTTATAAGCAGAATGAACTATTTACAGAAATGGGAAGCCATAGACTGAGTAGCTAGAAGCTGAACATCAATGGAACCTGGAAGAGAAAGGAGAGATCAGAAGACACTGACACATGCCAAGCAATGTATGAGCTAAGAACCAAGGATCCATAGGATCCAGCCCCAGAACACCATAGACATAAGGGAGAAAGCATCACCTTGAAGATGTGTTGATTTAGGTATTTTCCTAACCTCAAAGCAGTGAGCAAATAAATTCCCATTGCTTACCCTGACCCATCTCATGGTGTTTGCTTGATCAACATAGGAAAATAAAAGTTTTTTTTTTTTTTTTCACATTTCACATTTTATTATTTAATCCATTTGGTTTTCATTTTGAATATGTTTTGGCATAGGAATATAATTTAATTTTTTCCCCAACATATATACCATGTTCTGATAATAATTACTGAAATATACATATATTCCCACTGCAGTATCATACTGTAGCTTCCTTTTTTTTTTATTATTCCTATGAAGTCTCTATTCTGTTGCATTTTTTAATTGTCTATTTTTGTTCTATGCCATATTGTGTTACTTAATATTGTTTTATAGCAAAACTTAATGTTTGTTATAGAAATCTGTCTAAAGATTTTCTAAGAATTGTTTATGATGTCTGGGTCACACATGAATTTTAGGGCAAACTTTTCAATTTGTACAGAATTAAATCTGTTGAGATTTTTATTCAGGTTTCATTTAATAAATATATTTAATTGATATAATTTAAATTTTGAGTTTAATTTCCATAAATATGGTCTAATAATTAATAGAGTAATTTACTATATTAAATTTATTTATTATTTATATATTGTTGGTGGGAATGTAAAATTGTGTAGCCATCATGGAAAATATTGGCATTTTCTCAGAAAGTTAAGTATAACATTACCATGTAATCTCACAATCACACTTGTAGATTTATACCCATAGTCATGGAATGCACACTAAAAGTTATTTGCACACCAATATTAAGAGTGCCCTTATTCACAATTGTCAAAAATTGGAAGGAGTCCATGTATCCATTAACTGTAAAAGGATAAACAAAGTGGGTTTATACATAAAATGGAATATAAAGGGATGAAGTATTGATACAAGCTGCTGAATGGATGTATATTGAAGACATCAGGTTTAGAGAAATAAGCCGGACACAAAAGTACAAATATACAAACTCCCCTCCCCATTATGAAATAATTAGAATATGAAAACTCATAAAGTCAGAAATTAAAATACATTTACCAGGGTCTAGTGTGGCTTATAGAACAAGGAATTAATGAATAGTTGGTGCAGAGTTTCTGTTTGGGGTGATGGAAAGTTTCTGTAATGGATGGTGATGATGGTATTACAACATTGTGAATTTAACTAACACCACTGTATTGTATAGTTGATAGTGTTTAAAATGGGAAGTTTTAGTTAACATATATATTAAAAGAATATTTTTTAAACTATAGATCATAAAAGAATGAACCCTAAGTTAAACTATGGACTATATATCATAATATAATTAAAAGAATATATTGCATCAATTGTAACAAAGGAACCATAGAAATACAAAATGTTAATAATAGGGAAAACTGCTGTGGGGGGGGGGTGTCTAGGCACTCTGTTCTTTCTGCATGATTTTTTTTCTGTAAACTTATAACTGCTTAATGGGTGTTCCACTTTCCATAGATTTTACCTCTTTCTCTAATCATCAAAACTGCAGAATTCTGTAACTTTGTTAATACATTATAGGCATATATGGAGAATTCTATTTTTGAGTCTCCATATTCAAGATTTTCTGGGGAGCTTCTTAATCTTTCACACATTCTGAAACCCTGGATTGGCATCTATTAATAAGAATTTTCCAAAAAATGGCATACGGGCTGCAATCCTCAGAACATTCTTTAAAAATAAAAAAAATATGAACCAAATTAATTTGTAGCTTCCCCCATTTCAAACAGTGAGGCTCTGTAAAGAAAATAGCCAGGACTCAGGTCACCTTCATCCTATTGCATATCATTCCACAGGGTATACTTTGATGTTTTCAGTTTTATGAACTTGATTTACAACTCATTTGAATGAAATGAGGTGTAAGGAGAATTTGGATTTGGAAAGAGGATACTTTTGTGAAGTCAGTTGTGTACTTGTGTTGTGTAGTGAGAAGGGAGAAAATGCATCCAAATTATGGGAAAAGCCTAGATTTCCATTCTGCCCAAGACATTTTGTAGCAACACCCTGGCTAAATTGTTACCTTGTTAGAGATTATTGTAATCCCAAATGAAGTGGGGTATGGTGGTGTGAGACGAATGACCTAACACTACTCCAGGATATATATTTCTTCCACAAAAGTCAAGGGGAGACAAATTCTTTTGGCACTGGACAATCAATAATGCCAAGCTGATGTAAGAATGCTTTTTCTCCTTCTCTCTGTGCATCCTTCATGTATCTTTCATGTCCTGTTCAGCATTCTTAAGTTTAGAGTGAGTGATGGAGGAACAATTAACCAAGAAGCTCCCTGGCTGCCTCAGCTGACCTAGGCTCAGCAATGGGGAGAGATAGAATACTTTTATTACTGACCTAAAGAAAATTCAAACATGCAGTCCACTTATTTTTCAGAAGATATGTGAATTTAAAATAAGACTTAGAAAAGGAAACTTTTATTAAATATTTATTCAATAAGTATGACATATAAAAGCAATTCATTCAAAATTTCCAAAGTTACATTGTTGGTGGGAAAGTAGGCTCATAGTACAATGACCATGAGAAGCCAATTCAGTGACACTGAGTTTTTTTTTTAAATAAAGAGTTTATTGCATGGTGTCAAGCATGGAGACAAGTCTGTCTCTCCAAGTCTAAAGAGTTTAGGACTTTCATGGGATTTACACAAAAGGAGGTGGGGATAGTGTTGTTGACAGATATCGGTGGGTTATGTTATAATTATGGTTAATAGGGAGTATGTAAGCAACTACCCCAAAAGCCCTTGGAAACTGACAAAAGCCTGCTGGGACAAGCATTTGGCTATAGGTTACAACAGTTGTAAATTGCTCAGCTAATATAGGATAACAAGTAAATGAATGGAAATAAGCTAATGTGACATTTACAATTACAGGTAAAACTGCTGTAGTCAGCAGCTACAATCTAAAGGGAAGTAGAGGCCTGCCAAGGATGCAAGGGAGGGGTCCAAAGAGGTAATGGGCTAACTAGGTAAGGTTTCATTATAAAATGGTATATATATTTGAGTGGAAGGGAATTGTGCCATTTTTATAGATGTAACTATCAATCTTTTGCTGATGAATGAAACAATCAGTGTTTTATTAGCCATTAAGGAATTCCACAATATATATGTGTTATAATTAGGTAGATATAGATAGATAGACATAAATAGAGATGTATATATTGATATTGCATGCAGAGAATACATTTCTTTTTATATATCAATAAATTGGTATTATATACCTTCAATTCTAAATTACTAGCAATTGAAAGAAATTTTTTTTATTTACTAAAAGTCCTTTAGTAAAAATATAAGTGATATATCTATATGATATTTTTCCCTTTTAAAAACATAAAAAATATGATAATTCAGTTAGCAGAAAATGAACATCATTTTATCATTCTCTAGACAGTTGATTAGTGCAGTTAAGTAGAATTTTATGTCTATTGAAAGCAAGCTAACCTGGGGTACATTTGTGCTATTGCTGATTTGGCCAAGGAGGGTGTGTGACCTCTGCAATTGCTTTAGAGACATGTTACAAGTCCTGGTTGGTTGACTGGGATGCTTTGATATCAAACCATGAAAACATTCATTTTACTGCTTATTTTATTAAATTATATTAAATAATAAATAGGCAACATAAAAATTCACTTTGTTTAAAATCAATATGTATTGCTAAAACACTTTATAATGGATATCCAATATGTGCAGCAAGTAATAGCAGATATTATAAAATATTCACAGATAAACAGACATTAAGAGAGTATTCCAATAAGAAACTTGTCCTTCAAGAAATACTAAAGGGAGTTCTGCAGGTTGAAAGGAAAAAACAGTAGCGAGAGAGTTGGAGTAGAGTGTAAGAACAACTAAAAAGACAAAAATAGAAATAAAAACAACATATGACATACATAAACCAAAAGAAAATATGGCTGATGTAAATAATTCCTTTAGAGTAATACCACTGAATGTTAATGGATTAAAATCACCAGTGAAGAGACACAGATGGGCAAAATGGATAAGGAAATATGACCCAGCTATATGCTGTCTACAAGAAACCAACCTTAGACCCAGGGATTGAAGGAGGCTGAAAGTGAATGGATGGACAACAATTTTACAAGTAAACAATAACCAAAAAAATGGTGGGAGTACCTATACTAATATTGGACAAAATAGATTTTAAATGCAAAACTATTATAAAAGACAAAGTTGGACACTACATATTAGTAAAAGCATTAATTGTTCAAGAAGAAAGTGCAATCATAAACATTTATGCACCTAATCAGTGTGCCTCAAATTAGATGAGGCAAACACTGGAAAAATTATGTGGAGAAATAGATGCCTCTGTAATTACAGTGGAGGAATGTAATACACCATTATCACCATTAGACAGAATATCTCAACAGAGAATCAATAAAGAAACAAAGACTCTGTATAATACATTAGAGGATCTGGACCTAATAGACATATACAGAACACTACACCCAAATACAGCAGGATATACATTATTCTCGAGTGAACATGGATCATACTCCAAGATAGATCATATCCTAAGCCACAGAAAAAATCTCAATGAATTCAGAAATATTGATATTATACAAAGTAATTTCTCTGACCACTATGGAATAATATTGGAAATCAGTAAGGGCCAGAGAACTAGATTAGGCACAAAGATAAAGTATTTAACCAACACACTCTTAGACAAACAGTTGTCAATGAGGAAATCTTAAAAGAAATCAGTAACTACCTTGAAACAAATGAAAATGATAACACTATATATCAAAACCTATGGGGGAGCCAGTGTGGCTCAGTGGTTGAGTGCCAGCTTCCCACATGCAAAGTCCCAGGTTCAATCCCTTGTCTCAGTACCTCAAAACAAACAAAGAAACAAAAAAACTATGGGATGCAGCAAAAGCTATACTGAGAGGAAAATTCATAGCCATAAATGCATATATGAAAAAAAGAAAAAAGAGCTAAAATTGAGGATCTAACTGCACACCTGAAGGAATTGGAAAATCAACAACAAACTAACACCAAAGGAAGTAGAAAGAAGGAAATTACAAAGATTACAGCAGAACTAAATGAAATAGAAAATAAGAAAGCACTAGAAAAAATAAACAAAACCAAAAGTTGGTTCTTCAAGAAGATCAAAAAAGTTGACAAACGCTTAGCCAGACCAAAAAAAGAAAAAAAGAGAGCAGATGCAAATACACAAAATAAGAAATGAGGAAGGGGATATTACCACTGACCCCACAGAAATAGAGTATCATAAGAGGATACTTTGAAAAATTATATGTCAACAAGAAGGATAATTTAGAGGAAACAGACAAATTTCTAGCAACTCACAAGCAGCCTACACTGATGAAAGAAGATTTGGATGAACTCAACAGTCCAATTACAAGTAAAGAGATAGACTCAGTCATTAAAAACTTCCCAACTAAAAAGAGCCCAGGACCAGACAGCTTCACAGGTGAATTCAACCAAACATTCTGGAAAGAAGTAACACCAATTCTGCTTAAGCTCTTCCAAAACATAGAAGTAAAAGGAACATTGTCTAACCCATTCTATGATGCTAACATTACCCTAATACCAAAGGCAAACAAAGATGCCACAAGACAGGAAAATAACAGAGCAATCTCTTTAATGAACCTAGATATTATGTACTCAACAAAATACTTTCTAATCCCTTTCAACAACATATCAAATAAATTATACAGCATGACCAAGTAGGTTTCATCCCAGACATGCAAGGATGGTTCAAAATAAGAAAACCAATCAATGTAATATACCACATAAAGAGATTGAAAGAAAAAAGTCACATGATCATCTCTATAGACTCAGAAAAAGCATTCAAGAAAATACAGCAACTTTCCTGATAAAAAACACTGCAAAATACAGGAATAGAAGGAAACTTTTTGAACATATTAAAGGTTATATATGAAAAAGCCACAGATAACATCTTCAGTGCTGAAATCCTAAAAGCTTTCCCCTTAAGATTGGGATCAAGACAAAGATGCCCACTATCACTGCTCCTATGTAACATTGTCTTAGAAGTACTTGCTTAAGCACTGAGGGGAAAAAAAAGTTATAAAAGGCATCCAAATTCGAAAGGAAGAAGTAAATTTCACCATATGCAGACTACATAATCCTATACATAGAAAACCCTGAGAAATCTACAACAAAGCTTCTAGAACTTATAATGAGTTCAGTAAAGTCACGGGCTATAAGATCACTGCCCAAAAATCAGTAGCATTTCTGTACACCAATAACAAGCAATCTGAGAAGGAAATCAAGAAAAAAATACCATTTACAATAGTAATTAAAAAATCAAATACATAGGAATAAATTTACCTAAAGTTGTAAAGGACTTATATACAGAAAACTACACAACACTGTTAAAGGAAATCAAAGAAGACTTAAATAAATGGAAGAACATTCCCTGTTCATTAAGATGTTTATCCTACCCAAACTAATCTACAGATACAATGCAATCCCAATAGAAATCAATGCAGCATTTTTTAATGAATTGGAAAAACTAACACCAAAATTTGTTTGGAAGAGTCAAAGGCCCCAAATCAACAAGGACATATTGACAAAGAAAAATGAAATTGGAGTTATCACACTACCTGGTTTTAAAACATACTAGAAATCTACAGTGGTTAAAACTGCATGGTATTGTCACAAGGATAGACATACCAACAAATGGTACTGACTTGTGAGTTTGATATAGATCTTCACATATACAGTCAATTGATATTCAACAAGGCCACCAAGCCCACTCAGTTGGGAGAGAATGGCTTCTTTAACCAATGGTGCTTGGAGAACTGGATATTCATAACCAAAAGAATGAGAGAGGAACACTATCTCACATCTTATACAAAAATCAACTCAAGATGGATCAAAGATCTAAATATAAAAACCAAGACCATAAAGACTTTGGAAGATAATATAGGGAAGCATCTACAGGACCTAGTAATAGGAAATGGTTGCATGAACTTCACATCCAGAGCATGAGCAGCAAAAGAAAAAATAGATAAATGTGATCTCCTCAAAATCCAAAACTTTTGCACCTCAAAGGATGTTATCAAGAAAGGAAAATGGCAGCCTACCCAATGGGAGAAAGTATTTGGCAACCATATATCTTATAGGAGAATAATATCCTGCACATATAAAGAAATCCTACACCTCAAAAGAAAGAGACAAACAACCCATTTAAAAAATACTCAAGTGTCTGAAAAGACACTTCTCCAAGGAAGAAATACAAATGGCTAAAAAGCACATGAAAAGATGCTCAACATCACTAGCTATTAGGGAAATGCAAATCAAAACTACAATTAGATATCGTCTTTACCCATTAAAATGGCAACTATTAAAAAAACAGCAGACTATAAGTGTTGGAGAGGATATGGAGGAATGGGAACCCTCATCCACTGCTGGTAGGAATGGAGAATCGTCCAGCCATTGTGGAGGTCAGTTTGGAGGTTCCTCAAAAATCTAAGCATAAAACTTCCATATGATCCAGCAGTAACACTGCTGGGTATATACCCAGAAGTATTGAAAGCAAAGACACGAACAGATATATGCACACCAATGTTCATAGCAGCATTATTTACTATTGCCAAAAGTTGGAATCAACCCAGGTGCCCATCAACAGATGAATAGATAAACAAATGTTGTACATACAATGGAATATTACTCAGCTGTAAGAAGGAATAAAGTGCTAACACACAGGAAAACATGAATGAATCTTGAGGACCTTATGTTGCATGAAGCAAGCAGGCATTGAAGGATGAATAGTACATGACCTCACTGATATGAATTAAGCAAATTGAGCAGATTTAGAGAGCTATTGTCTGGAAGATAGGCTTCCAAAGAATAGAAAGGGAGAAGAAGTTTGTGAACCAACACCCATACAGACATAATCTATGGTAAGGTGAAATAGTGCTGTTGTGTATTGAAGGGATATGACAGGAGGGTAGTGATATTATAGGGTTGGGTGGTGCAAGGTTGATAGGAGGGTAGATTGGGAAGGGTGGGTTGGAGGGTCCAGAATACTGGGCGGAGGGTTGGGAAAAGGACCAGGTGAACATTGGGGATTTATGGGTATGTGATTGAAAGCACAAAGTTGGGAATGTTCTTATAGCAATATCATAAGGAAGGATCCTGGTTTAAGGTGTTATGGCGGGAGGGGGGAACTTGGAAAAAGGGTGCACCTAGAGCAGTTTTCTTGGGAGTGTGTGAGTGATCATTCTGTCATTAGGTGTTGTATCAGTGGATGGAGACCCACATACTGAGCAGGAGCTAGTTGTACTCCCATCCTTGGGAAAATTGATTTATTCATAAATAGACAGGTGGGAGTATGTCAAGAGCATGGGTGGTTCCTAATAAAAGAGGACAAACCAGTGTGTAAAGACCACAGTCTTGTTGCATGTAACAATGAATCTTGTCACAGACGAGTGAAGCCAGGGGGTTGCCGTGGACCCAGGGAGGAGGAAGAGGGAGGAATAGAATACATTGAACAGTGGCTATTTAGTGGGCAGTGGAAGTGTTCTGCATGATCTTACAGTGATGGACACAGGACAGGTTAAATATCATCAAAATTTATAAGTGTACGGTCTAGAATGTAAACCATAGTGTAATCCTTTGACCAAGTTAAGTAGCTATGTTTCACTATTTGTATATTAGTTATAACAAAGGTATCATCCATGTATAAAAAAGTATTAACACGGGGAGCAGGAAAGGGGGAAGATGTTGGGTATATGAGAGTCTCCTGCATTCTGTGTGTGACTTTGCTGTGACCTAAAACTTCTTTGAAAACAAAATGTAAAATAGTGAGACACTCGGGAATGAGTGGGTGAGGGAGCCATGGTACAGACAGGACACCAGATAATGTGTTGATGAAAGGCAAAATGTCAAAAATTTATTTTTTTTAATATTTTTCATTTTTAATATCCAAATCTTTAAATTTAATTTTATTTTTAGTTTATTTTAATTTTTATTTATTTTATCTCATCATTATTGTTTCATTTTCCATTTTATTAATTTGGTTATTGTAATGGCTTCATTTTTGAAGAGACTTTGGATCACAGAAGGGTTACAACTTGGGTGGGAGAGGATCATTAGTGTGGGATTTCAGGAATGGGGGATATAAGGGAGGAAATTCTCCTGAGCATATATATAAGGTATTTTAAAATGTTCACATATTCATGGGACATTGTCACAGTGGATGGAGACTCACACAATAACTAAGAGAAAAATGAATTCCCATCTTGGAGGGCTCTGCCACATTCTCTAAGTAATCAGTGACAGTCCCCCAAGTGCAGGGGCAGTGACTGACAAAGGAGGATGATCCACTGATGGGCCCTTGATATTGATGACAAGACTTATGAGCCTTTGCTCTAGAAATTGAAACTTAGCTTACTGTTATGGAGTGCCTAAGGGCTGCCTCCTGAGAGCCTCCTTGTTGCTCAAATGGAGCCTCTTTCAACCAATCTCAGCATATGAATGCATTACCTTCCAACCAGCATGGGACATGACTCCCGGGGATGAGACTCCCTGGCCCTGAGGGATTGCTATCAAGCACCAACTAACAGTATATGTGGAAAGAGACCTAGAATAAAAGGGAGAAAGTGTAAAGAGAAATGAGTTTATATGGCTAAGAGACTTCAAAGTGAGTTGGGAGGTCATCCCAGAAAGAACAATTACACACATCTCAGCAAGATCTCATAGAAGGCCAAAGTGGATACTACCCCAAATAGTGGGGCTCCTGATGGCTCTGGAGACACCCAGGTCCTATGGTCAGGGTGGATAGCTCCGGGGTTTGGTGCCTTGCTAGTGGGCCGTACTTTGGAGTTTGTGCTCCTGAGAGTGACAGAGTTGGACTCAATTATGGATTCCCTGCACATAGCTCATCTTTCCCTTCTCTTTAAACCTATACTTGGTGCTGGAGTTTGTAGGTGTATGTCCAGAGACTCAAGTCTCCAGGCTGTCCATGTGCCACCTCAGCCTGGAACCTCAGTGGAGTTGCAACACCTACTCTACAGCTCATTGGACTCACCCAGGACAACTGGTAGGGAGATGATGAGGGACAACGGTCATCCCAGGGAACAGAAAGTGTCAGCAGCTGCAGGCAGGATAGTCCCATCAGTCTTCCCCATGGGATATAAGCCCCATCCCAATTGGAGGTGGAGTGGACGTCACCATCCCAGAATCCTCAGGATTAGGGAAAGAACTATGGACCAGAGTGGACTTACTGGTATTCTACTATAGACATATTGATATTCTAGCAGTGAAAGAAATTACAACACTCTGTGGAGCCAGTGGCCACTAGAGGCTTTGGAGGCAGGGAGAGGGAAAAACAGTTGTAATACAGGGGCTTTTTCAGGACTTGGGAATCATCTTGAATGACACTGTAATGACAGATATAGGCCATTTTATATCATCACACAACATGCATAACTGTGTGGGAGAGAGTGTAAGCTACAATGTGAACTATGGTCCATGCTTAATGGCAAAGCCCCAAGATGTGTTTATCAATGTAATGAATGTGCTACACTAATGAAGGATGTTCATGTGAGAGGGTATGGGAGATGTGGGGAGTGGGGCATATGGGAATCCCTATATCTTTTATGTAACATTTATGTGATATAAGTATCTTTAAAAAGCTAAAAAATAAATAATTTTTAAAAGTGCATTCAAGTGTATGTTGACTAGTTTGAAATCAAAAAAGTGTATGTTGTCTAATTACAGTTGAATTAAACTGGAAATCAATGACAAAAAGGTACATAGAACCTATAAGAAACATGTTTAGACTTTCTTCTTTCTTAATACAATAAAAAATGACCCAACTATACCATGATTCTGAATACTGAACATTTATTGTAGTGCTTCCTAATAAGTATGCCCTTTGTGCTGGGTACTAGTCTAAATGGTTTCAAGTTCCATTCAGTCTTACCCTCAAATGGCACGTTTCGGGTGGACACCATTGTTAATGTGCTAACAGGTGGAGAAACTGGTTTATCAGAGTTAAAGCAACGTGATGATGATCATCCAGCTCACAGGCCACTGCGCTGGTCTTTGGCACCAAGCTCATAGCTATGGACAATTTCAGAAAGACTGTTTGTCATCACTAGCAATACCATGAGTTTGTTTTGATTAGTGAAAATCACTCTATTCCTAAGAGGAAAACCCTCAAAATTAGCAGGAAACCTCTGTGTCCTGGATTGGGCTGAGGCCAGGCTCTGGGTCTCCTTCTCTGCTCCTTTGTCCCTAAGATCCACAGGCATTTCACCTTAAGAGCACTGAGAATATTAGGGGAACTGTGATTTTCTTTCTGATTATCCATTTAATCTACACCAATTTCTACACTCAAATATACTAATATATCTTATATACAAGTGCTGTTCATAGACAGATTTTACTTGGTCCTGTTCCCAAACAACCTAGAACGAATTATCTCTTTGAAATTACCTGTGGGCACTGGCTATTATTGGCATCAAAGCCTATGCTGCCAGGGTTTTCTATGATGCCATTAGAGACCCTCTTTTGGATATAAAATTTAACATGAAAGCTCTTGTTATAATAGAAAGCTTCCAGACAGGATGTTAGTCATTTCTACCAAATATGCCCACTAATCCTTGCCCCCAGGTAAAGCATCAGTGGACCCATATCAGAAATCTTGACTTGTCTATCCAGTGTAAGTAGTAAACAAAATTAACTTTTGAGACTTTGTTGTTATTAACTCTTTTTTTTCTCTCTTCCTTCCCTTCACTCCAAGAATCCCCTGCATTTCTTACCTGCACTGCTTAGTTGATTTTTTCAGAGAAAGTCTCAAGGGAACTATGATAAAAGGAACCCATACAATGAGAGAAACGTCTTCTTTTCCATTCAATTAAATAAACTCTGTTCAAGCAGTTTTAGGAGAATTGATAGCTGTTCATGGAAGCAAAGAGTGAGCTAGTTGCAGCACCAGAAAGAGCAGGATCAGAAGCAGCTCTGCACACTGACCAGAGCTTCCATATGCAGAATGTTAATTTAAATTTTTTCTTAAACAGATATAATTCTGATTGATGTGTTTTACCTAAAAAGAAATTATCAATGATCTGTGTAATATTGCAAGTCAATTAATTCCTATGATTATTTTCACATTATGTTCTCTTTACCCAAGACTCTACTATATTCAGCTGGTAGTAGGTAGTGAATTAGTGTCATAAAAATAAACAATGCACGTGACCCCTTAT
Organism: Tolypeutes matacus; assembly: GCA_026826555.1. Lineage (NCBI taxonomy): Eukaryota > Metazoa > Chordata > Mammalia > Cingulata > Chlamyphoridae > Tolypeutes > Tolypeutes matacus. Next base: position 1,593,150 of record JAKSZT010054437.1, on the reverse strand, counting down.
AATTCAGGTTTAATTCTAGGACTTTCACAAAACATATCTTGAAAACCATGTAAGAATTGTTCATAATTAAGTTCCACAGCTTCCAGGAAGTTCTGCTAAGGAAAAGGGAGAAACTCTAAATGCTATGCAGAGGCAGTTTTATTCAATCAAATGAGTTCAGGTTATATTAAATGATTATAACAACTGAGCAATCACAAAAAAGAAGAGAAATGAATTAAAGACAGAGGAAAGAATGAAAGTATATATAGCCACTCACCATATCAGGGGAAAACTCAACATCTGAACTCTCACATGGCTGGGGGCCCCTTTGCAGCCTATCAGAGTCCCAATTAGAAAAACAGTCCTAGGCAGGGTGTCCCCTCCTGGGTGAGGCTCTGACTGGGAGCTTGGGGACCATCCCTTTTAAGGCTTTCTGGATCTCAGAACTCCAGTGGGTCTAGCAACTCATGAGGAATGACAGTCTGGTGGGAGGTAGCCAGCCCTCCATAGGAGAGACATGGTGCCTGGAAGGGTCTTTGTTCAATTCTATTTATACTACACTGAACAGGAACATAAAGGGTTTTAGCCTTTAGTTTTACAGGGGATAAAAACAGGATGTGTAAATATTGTGTCTGGTGATTTTCTCCTTTTAAACATTTGATTTTGGGTAATAGATGATGGGATTGCCTGCATAGCAGTGATATAACATTCTAAAAGACATTCTAAAAGACAAACACACAGTGAGCAAACAATAAACAAAAACAATGAGCAGACAATGAGCGGAAACAATGAGCAAAAACAACGAGCAAAGAGACTAGGGAGCCATCTCGGAGGGAAAATTATTTTAAAAAGATGTAAAAAGATATTAAAAATATATTAACAGTACATAAGAGAAGATTTGAAATTCTCAGAGACAGAATTAGTGATTTTGGAGACAGAACATCTAACCTGGGAAAGACAGAAGAACAGAATGAGAAGAGAATGTAAAAAACAGAACAGGGCCTCAGGGAATTACATGACAATGCAAAATGAACAAGCATACCAATTATCAACGTCCCAGAAGGAGAAGAGAATGGAAATGCGGTAGATAGGATACTTGAAGAAATAATTATTGAAAACTTCTAACTTTTATGATAGACATAAATATCAACATCCAAGAAAGACAAAGCACTCCAAACAGAATAAATCTAAATTGACCTAACCAGAGATACCTAATGTTCAGAATGACAAATATCAGAGACAAAGTGAGGATTCTGAAAGCAAGAGTTTTCTGAAAGCATCACATACAAGTGAACCTCAATAAGTGTCAACCTCTCATCGGAAACCATGGCGGCAAGAAGAAAGTGGTATGATGTATAAAAGATATTTAAAGAGAAAACCTACCAGTTAAGAATTCATTCCAGCAACATTGTCTTTCAATAATGAGGGTGAGTTTTACACCTTACAGAAAAATTAACTCAAAATGCATCAAGGATCTAATATAAAAACAATAATCATAAAACTCCTAGGAGAAAATGTAGGAAAATACCTTCAAGATCTTGTGGTAAGTGGTAGTTTCTTAAATCTTATGCCCAAAGCACAAGTAACAAAAGAAAAAATAGAAAAATTGGGTGTCATCAAAATTCAACACTTTTGCACCTCAAAGTATTCTGCTAAAAAGGTGAAAAGGCTGCCTAAGAAATTGGAGAAAATATTTGGCAATCATATATCTGATAAGGGTTTAATATCCATGATATATTTATACAACTCAACAATTTAAAAAAAGACAAATTCACCAATTACAACATGGGCAAAAGACCTGAAAAGACAACTGTCAAAAGAAGAAATTCAAATGGAAAAGAAACACACGAAAAAATGTTCAACATCACTAGTGATTAGAGAGATGCAAATCAAAACTACAATGAGATATCATTTCACACCTATTACACTGGCTCCTATTAAAAGGTTGGAATACTGTAATTGTTTGAGAAGATGTGGAGAGATAGGAATGCTTATTCACAGTTGGTGGGAATGGAGAATGGTAGAGCCACTGTTGAGAACTGTTTGGCAGTTCCTAAGGAAGGTGAATGTAGATTTGCCATGGAACCCATCAATATCATTGCTAAGTATATAGCAACAGAGAGTGTCTGCAACTGCAAGCAAGGTAGCTCCATCCATTTGCCCCATGGGACCTAAGCCCTCTGTCAATTAGAAACAATCCTCAAGATTGGCGAAAGAACAATGGACTAAAGTAGACTTATTATTAGTTTACTATAGACTTATTATTATTCTAGCAATGGAAGGACACATCATTGATGTAAAGGCAAAGGGCACCAGAGGTTCTGAGGGATGGGAGAGGGAAGAATAGGTATAATATGGAAGCATTTTCAGGGCATTGGATTTGTTCTGCATGACATTGTGGTGGCCAATGCAGGCCACTGTATATTTTGTCATAACTTGTAGAATTGTGCAGGACAGAGTGTGAACTCTGGTGTGGACTTTGTTGCATGTTTAATAGCAATGCTTCAATATGGGATCATCAATTGTAACAAATGTACCGTGCTAATGAAGGAAAATGTGGAAGGGGTGAAGGGGACATATGGGAATCCCTCAACTTTTCTATGTAACATTTATGTAATCTAAAGTTTCTTTAAAAATAAATAAATAAATAAATAAATAAATAAATAAATAAATAAATCCAAATGATTAGTAAGATTAGAAAAGAAATTCGCTATCTATATGTTGTCTACAAGAAACTCACCTTCAGACATAAGGACACAACCAGGTTAAAAGTGAAAGTTTGCAAAAAGATATTCCATGGAAATAGTAACCAAAAAAGACCTGGAGTAGCAATACTAATATTGGGCAAAATAGATTTTAAGTGCAAAACAATTTATAAGGGATGAAGAAGGCTGTTATATATTAATAAAAGTGTAAATTCACCAAGAAGAAATAAGTATACTAAATATTTACAGACCTAACCGAGTGCTCCAAAATACATGAGGCACACACTGGCAAAGCTGAAGGGAGATATATATGTCTCTCCAATAATAGTTGTAAACTTCAATAAACCACTCTCAGTATTTGATAGAACATCAGTACAGAGTATAAATAGAGAGATTGAATAATATGATAAATGAACCAGATCTAACAGACATCTATAGAACATTACACACCAAAGTAGCAAGATATACACTCATTTCATGGATCCTTCTCCAAGATAGACCATATGTTGGGTCACAAGACAAGTCTCAATGATTTTAAAAAGATTGAAAGTACACAAAACACTTAATCTGATCATAAAGGAATGAAGCTGGCAATAAGTAATGGATGGAAAAAAGGAGAAATTCATAAGAATATGGAGATTGAACATACTCTTAAATAATCTATAGGTCAAAGAAGAAATTGTAAAAGTTTCAAGAAATATCATGAGATGAATGAAAATGAAAACACTGCATATGAAAATCTATGGGACACTGCAAAGGCAATGATGAGGGAAGAATTTATGGCCCTCAAAGCTTACATTAAAAAAGAAGAGCTAAAGTTGAAGATCTAACTGCACACCTGGAGGTACTAGAAAAAGAAGAGAAAACTAATCCCAAACCAAGCCAAAGAAAATAAAAATTATACTGAAGATCATGGCAGAAGTAAATGAAATTGATAACAAAACAAAAACAAAAACAAAAACAACAAACAATAGAGAGGATCAAAACCACGAAAAATTGGTTCTTTGATAAGATCAACGAAATTGGCAAACACTTAGCTATACTGACAAAGAGAGAAGGTGCAAATAAATAAAATCAGAAATAAGAGGTGAAACATTACCACTAACTCCACAGAAATAAGAATGATCATAAGAGGATACTATAAACAACCATATACTAAAAAAAAAAAAAAAAAAAAAAAAAAGAGTGTCGACAAGATGGACTAATTCATAGATTCACACAAGCCAACTATCCTGACCCTAAGAGAAATAGAAGGAAGAAACAAACAAATCAAAATTAAAGAGACTGAAGCAGTCATTAAAAATCTCCCAAAGATGAAAATCCCGGCACCAGATGGCTTCACAGGTGAATTCTACTAATCTAATACCAAACTTGCTCAAGCTTTTCCAAAACATTGAACAGGAAAAAAATGCTACCAAACTCATTCTATGAAGCCAACATCACCCTAATACCAAAACCAGCTAAAGATACCACGAAAAAAGAAAATTACAGATATATATCCCTAATGAATATAGGTGCAAAAATCCTCAACAAAATACCTGCAAACAGAATCCAAAAGTGCATTAAAAGAATTACACACCACGATTAAGGGAGTTTGATCCCAGGTATACAAGGGTGGTTCAATACAAGAAAATCAATTAGTGTAATAAATCACATTGATAAATTGAAGGAGAAAAATCACATGATCCTCTTGATTTATGCAGAAATGGCATTTGACAAAACACAGCACTCTTTCCTGAAAAAGAAAATCCAAAAGATAGGTATAGAAGGAAGCTTTCTCAATATGGAAAAGTGTGTATATGAAAAACCCATTTTTTGAATGTCCCAATCCACTAATTATATTTTATTTTGTTTTGTTCTTTGTTTGATTATTTGTTTTTTTTTTCCCTTCTCTCTCTTTTTTTTTTCCCCCTGAGTTTCCTTATGTTTGTCTCTTGCATGTAAGCTTATCACACTTGTTTCTTTTTCCTAGTAAGTGTATTTGATTATTTTATGGACTAAATGTTCATGGAGGATTTGGATCACAGAAGGGTTACAATGGGTACTGCGGGGGATTATTGGGGGGAGGGTGTCTGGGGAGGGGTTCGTGGGGATTGGTTCAACCGAATATGCATGAAAGATATACAAAATCATTCAAAGGATCGGGGGATGGGGCAGGGTCACGATGGGTGGATAATCACACAATAAATAAAGGTAATCTAAGCACCTCTTAAAATATATGTATATATATATAAAAATAACATTTTTGTAAGCAAATACACATATATGCATATATATTTATATATCATTTTACAAATGTTTGTATGTATTGTGAGAATTTTGATTTTTACCCATAATAATAAAAAAAAAAAAAAACAAAAACCTACAGTTATCAATGTATTCAATGGTGAGACTGAAGGCTTTCCCACTGAAATCAGGAACAAGATAAGGATGCCCACTGTCACTATTATTTTCAATATTATGCTAGAGGTTCTAGCTAGAGCAATTAGGCTCAATAATTAAATGAATTGTACCCAAATAGGAAAGAAAGAAGTAAAGCTTTCACTATTTATTGATGGAATGATACCCTATCAGATAATCCTGAAAAATTCATAACAAAGCTACTAGAATTAATAGACCAGTTCAGCAAAGTGGTGGGATACAAGATTAACAGCCAAAAATAATAGTGTTTCTATATACTACTGATGTGCAACTTGAGGAGGAAATCAGAAAAAAAAAATCCATTCATAATTGCAACAAAAACAGTCAGATATTTAGGAATAAACTTAACCAAGGACATAAAAAAATCTATATTCAGAAAATTACAAAACATTGTGAATAGAAACCAAAGAATACTTAAATAAATGGAAGGACATTCTGTGTTCATGGATTAGAAGACTTAATATTGTTAAGATGTCCTTTCTACACAAATTGATTTACAGATTCAATGAAATCCAATAAAAATCTCAACAGTCATATTTGTAGAAATTGAAAATCCAAAATCAAATTTATTTGGAAGCATAACAGTCCTAAATAGTAAAATATGTCTTAAAAAATGATCAAAGTTGGAGTACTCTCACTTTCTGACTTTAAAGTATATTACTTAGGTACAGTGGTAAAAGCAGCATGATACTGGCCTAAAGATAGAAAGATTTACCAAGGGTACTGATGAGAACTCAAAAATTGAGCCTCACATCTACAATCGAGTCATTTTTGACAAGACTATTAAGTTTATCCAGCTGTGCCAGAAGAGTCTATTCAACAAATGGTACTGGGGAGAACTGGATAGCCACATCCAAATGAAAGAAAAAAGACCCCTCTCTCACAAGTTATACAAAAATTAACTCAAAATGGAACAAGGACTTAAATATAAAAGTAACAACCATAAAATCCTAGAGAAAAGGTAGGAAAACATCTTAAAGATCTTATACCCAAAGCATGAATGAGCAACAAAAGGAAAAAATAAGTAAATGGACCTCCTCAAAGTTAAACGTTTTTCAAGCTCAAAGGATATTGCCAACAGGTTGAAAATGCAGCTGACTCAATGGGAGAAAATATTTGGCAATCACATAGCTGATAAGGGTTTTATATCCATGACATATAAATAAGTCATACAACTCAGCAATCAAAAGACAAAATATCTGCATATAAAATTGACAAATGACTTGAAAAGTCAGTATCCAAAGAAGAAAATACAAATGTTGAAGAAACACATGAAAAAATGTTCAACATCACTAGAGATTAGGAAAATGCAAATCAAAAGTACAATGAAATATCATTTCACATCTTTAGACTGGCCATTATTAGAAAGATGGAAAGCTGTAAATGTTGGAGAATATGTGGAGAGATAGGAATGCATATTCACTGTTGGTGGGAATGTGGAATGGTACAGCCACTGTTGGCAGTTCCTAATGAAGTTGAATATAGATTTACCATGGGACCTTGCAATACCGTTGTTACATATATACCCAGAAGAACTGAGAGCAGTGACATGACTAGACATCTATACACCAATGTTCATAAAATTTGGAAACAACCCAGGTGTCCATCAGCTGAGGAATGGATAAACAAATTGTGGTGTATACAGACAATTGAATGTTATGCAGCAGTAAGAAGAAGTGAAGTCGTGAAGCATATGACAACATGGATGAACTTGGAGGATATTATGTTGAGTGAAGCAAGCCAGATACAAAGGGACAAATACTGTATGATTGTGCTATTATGAACTAAATATACTATGTAAATTCATGGAATTAATAATTAAAATATAGGTCAACAGAAAATAGAAAGATGGTAGAGAATGGAAAGCTGGTGGTTAATCTGTGCAGAATTGGTTAAAAGGTTGTTTGTAAATCTTTGGAAAGGAATGAAAATGGTGAGAGCACATCATGATGTTTGTGATTAGCAGAGTTATTATATGGGTATGACAGTGGTTGAAAGGGGAAATCTAAGGGTATTTATATTGCTAGAAGGAAAGACAAAAAATGTAACATGGGACTGTATAACAGTGAAATCTCAGGTAAATCACAAATATGGGTGATATTACATATGTAATACTGTTTTCACAAAATATAAATATCAATATACTACAGAGAAGAAAATAAGATAGCAGTGATGTATGGCAGGGGAAGCATAGAGAGATTGAGAGGTGATGAGTTTTGTTTCTTTGTTTAGTGGATATTTTTAGTATTATTATTATTATTACCGGAATAATGAAAATGCTATAAAAATGATTGGAGTGATGCATGCACAACTTTGTGAATACAGGGAATATCATTGACTGTACACTTTGGATGGATTTATGCTTTATTAATATGTACGAATAAAATCTATCTGTTAAAAAAAAAAAAACATTTAAACCTTCAAAGAAAAGTAAATAGTAAATTTGCTGCAAAAATGTAATATGAATTAATAAGAAAAAATGTCTTAGAAAATAATATTATCAATAAAGTTTACAAAAACAATTCTTTAAAACAGGAAAAAAATTCTGCAGCATATTGGTGCTCACTTGCCACAATCCTTGTTTTGGCTTGTGACTTATCCTTTTGTTTAAATTAATTTCTGAATTTTACAACCTGAATTCATCTGAATTTCTTTTGCACTTAAGGTCTCCAGTCATATGGATTAAGACCCACCGTGATTTAATTTGGCCCAATCTTAATAGGATATTTAAAGTTCTTATTTACAAATGAGATCACACCTTAACTAATAATATAACATCCACAAGGTCCTATATACAAAAGGGTTCACACTTGCAGGAATGCAAATTATGAATTGAGCATAGCTATATAGGGCACATAATCCAATCCCCAGAATCATAACCAGCCTGGAATTAAAGAGATAGAGATAGGACAAAATGAAAGGAAAATGAGTTCAAGAGAGAATCATGGAAGCAGAGGTCAGGGAAGAAGAGATTTCCTTGAGTCAAGAGAGAAGGCCTTTCATGCAGCAGGTGAATAGGCCAGAGCTTGTGCCCCAGTGTGTGGAAAGGCAGGCCTTCTAAAATCAAATAGAACAGGAGTGGATGTGGATGAAGTGGTTGGGCACCTACCTCCCATAAGGGAGGTGCCGGGTTCAGTTTCTAATATCTTCTAAAGAAGACCAGCAGACACAGTGAGCAGATAGAGTGAGCAGACAATGAGCAAACAGACAAGGGAGCCTTCTCAAGAAGGGGAGAGAGTAACAAGCAAACAAACAAAATCAACTCAGGGGAGCCAGTGTGGCTTAATTGTTGAACACTGGCTTCCCACATATGAAATCCTGGGTTCAATCCCCAGCCACTGTACAAGAAAAAAAAAAAAAAGAATTAAATTTGATACAAATAACTTACAAAATTGAAGATAAAGAATATTGAAGCCACACAAAAGTGGGAATAATTCATCATGACAAGATCCATACTGTGAAAATACCAAATAAAATCTTTGAGGGAAAAATATAATGATATTTTTTTGAAAATATGGACTTACACAAAGGAATGAAGAGCGCCAGAAATGGTAAAAATATCAATAAATATATGACAGATTTTGTTTTTCATGTATATTTAAAGTGATATACAGAAGGGTACTGATACATGTGGGTTGGGTGATGCAGATTTGACATGTGGGTAGAGCTGGGAGGGTGGGTTGTCCAGTCCATGGACTGGGGGGATGGTTGGGGGAGGGACCAGGTGAACACTGGGGATTGGTGAGAATGTGGTTGAAAGTACAAAATTGGGAACACTTTTATGGCAATAAGACAAGGAATGGTTACTGGTTTAGGGTGTTGGATGGGGGACATATGGGTCAAGGCACACCTGGGACAGTCTTCTAGGGATTGTGTAAGTGATCATTTTGTCTTAATGTGTTGTATCAGTAGGTAGAAACCCACATAATGAGTAGGAAGGAGCTGCACTCCCATCCTAGGGAGGACTGATACGTTCTCAAACAGAGGGGTATGAGTCTCTCAAGAGCATGGATCATTCCTAATAAGAGAGGACAAACCAGTGTGCAAGACCTCAGTGTTGTTGCAAGTAACTATGAATCTTGTCATCCAAGGACTGAAGCTGGGTGGTCACTGTGGCCCCAAGGTGGGGGGTGAGGAATAGATTAGATAGAACAGGGGGCATTTAGTGGACAATGGAAGGGTTCTACATGATCTTGCAATGATGGACACAGGCCATGTTAAATATTATCAATATTTATAAAAGCATGTGGCCTAAAATGTAAACCATAATGTAAACCATTGACCATGGTTAGTAGCTATGTTTCAGTATTTGTATATACTGTACTATAGTTGTAGCAAATGTACTATCCATATATAAAAAGGTATTAATACAGGAAAGGGAAAAAGAGGGAGGATGTTGGGTATACGGGAGTACCCTACATTCTGCATGTCACTTTACTGTGACCTAAAACTTCTTTGAAAACAAAATGAAAAAAAGTAAGAAATTGGGGAGTAAAAGGAAGAAAAGGTCACTGTACATACAGAATAACAGATATTACAGTGATGAAAGGCAAAAATGTCAAAAAAATTAAATGTTTCATTATTTTTAATATCCCAATTTTTAAATTTTATTTTATTTTTTAAATTTTTATGTATTTTCTTTCTTATATTCAAACCTATCATTATTATTTCATTCTCCTATTAATTGTATTTGGCTATTTTATTGGCTTCATTTTTGAAGAAACTTTAGAAGGGTTACAAATGGGGCAGGGGAGAATCACTGGTGTGGGGTATCAGTGATGGGGCATATAGGGGAGGAAGTTCACCTGGACATACATATAAGGTATATAAATGCATTCAAATGTTCATGAGACATTGTCACAATGGGTGGAGATTCACAAAATAAGCAAAAGAATATTGAATTCCCATCTTGAAGAGCTCTCTTACATTCTCTAATGTAGCAGCAACTGTCCCCCAAGTGCAGGGGAAATGAATGACGAAGGATAGTCCATTGATGGGACTTTGATATTGATGACTGCTTGTGAGCCATTTTTCTTGAAATTAAACCTTAGCCTAGTGGTGTGGGGGGATGCCTAAGAGTTGCCCCCTGAGAGCTTCTTTGTTGCTCAAATGTGGCCTCTCTCTAAGCCAAACTCAGCATATAAATGCATTACCTTTCCCCCAGTGTGGGACATGACTTCCAGGGATAAGCCTCCCTGGCCCTGTGGTATTACTACCAAGCACCAATTTGCAATACAACTGGAAAAAGACCTCAAATAAAAGGAGGAAAAGATAAAGACAAATGAGTTTATATTGCTAAGAGAATTCAAAGGGCGTCAGGAGGTCATTCCAGAGGTAACACTTATGAACATCTCAGCAGAATCTCATAGCCTGCCAAAGTGGATACTACCTCAAATAATGGCGCTCCTGAGGACTCTGGAGGCACCGAGGTCCTATGGTCAGGGCAGATAGCTCCAGAGTTTGGTGCCTTGCCAGTGGGCCTTATTTAGGTGTTTGTGCTCCTGAGAGTGACAGATTTTGACTCAGTTATGGCTTCCTTACACATGGCTCATCTGTCCTTTCTATTTGAATTTATAATTGGTGTTGGAGTTTGTAGGTGTACATCAAAGAGACTTGAATCTTTGGGCTGCCCATGTGCCAGCTGGGCCCTGAGGCTCAGCAGAGTTGAAACACCTACTCTCCAGTTCAATGGATTCACCCAGGACACCTAACAAGGAGGTGAGGATTGACAACCATCATACCAAGGAAACAACAGAACCTACAACTGCAAGGAAAGGAGTCTCATCCATTGGCTGCATGGGATCGAAGCCCCCTCTCAATTAGAGGTGGTGTGCACATCTCCATCCCAGAATCCTCAGTGTTGGGGAATGAACTACAGACTAGAGTGGAATTACTGATATTCTACTATAGACTTGTGATTCTAGCAATGGTGTGGGGAGCGGGGCCTATGGGAATCCCTATATTTTTTGTATAATATTTGTGTAATTTAAGTATCTTTAAAAATTAAAAAAATTTTTTTTTAAATCTATGAAAAAAATAAAGTGATATTATCATATGAAGTTATACTGAAAGGAACTAAATATGTATAATATAAACTCTAAATCAAAAATCAACTTTATAAAATTATATATATATAATATATACACACACACAAACACATATATATAGCTAAGAAACCAGTAAGAGGATAATCCAAATGAAGCCTGAAAAAGAGGAAATAGAAAAGAAAAAAGAGGGAACAAAAAGAAAAAAAAAACATACAATATATTTAACATTTTAAAAAATCAATAATTACAATTTATTTAAATAGTAAAACACCACAATTAAAAGGCAGAGAATCTGTGATAGGATTAACAAGTCAGCCCCTATTCTTTGCTGCCTTCAGGAAACTCATTTTACTCTAAAGAACCAAATAGGTTAAATTTAAAAGGATATGTGGAGATACATATGCTAACACAAACTTTTACGAGGTGTATTTGTTATATTAATAACAGAAAATGTAGAAGTTGGAGCAAACAGCAGACATAAAGGATGTTACATCATACTGATAAAAGAGTCAATTAATGAATATGACATTAAAGCACATAGGATTAACACAGCAAAAAAAGCAGAAGAGCTTCAAAAGACATAAAGCAAACTGATAGAATGGCTGGGAGAAATAGACACAAAGAATTAGACTCAGAGATTTCAATATCCCTCTACTTTTGATACCTGAGGTCAAAGAGCACATACTGTACAGTTTCAGCATTTTGAACTTTGTGCGGACTCCCTTACAGCTGAGAATATGGTATAATTTAGTAAATTACCATTGTTTTTTTGGAAAGAAAATATATTTTGCACATTTAGGGTACAGTACAGTGTCATATGAATGTCAATTTGGGCAAGTTAGTAAATTACATACTCAAATCTTATATTAAGCCTAACTTTTTATAATGTTCTATGTGTTGTAGTGAGCCGTATCTTAAACTGTTTAAATAGGGGGGTATTATTCCCTTTCTCCATTTTATTTTAATAATTGCTGTATATATTGCCATGCCATATAATTATGTGTGTACAATGTTATGCCAATATTTGAATAAATAGTTCAAAATGAGCTAGCTAAATTCTAAAGGAAATGACCACAACTTTCTTTGAGGCATTGGTGTCCAAATTAAATTGTACATTATGATCATTTACACATTACCAGCTGCACTGTATGTATATATATATATATATATACACACACACACACACACACACACACACACACACAGTGACTTCAATTACCAACCAAACCATCCTCATTTTATTCAGACACTATATATATATATGGTATCTGCTCATGTCTTTTTTTTAATTACAGAAGTTGGAGGTTTACAGAAAAAACATGCAGAAAATATAGAATTCTCATATACCCCCCTATTATTTACACCTGCATTACTGTGGTACATGTGTTACTACAGATGAAAATATATTATTATAATTATACTATTAACTGTAGTCCATCATTTATATTAGGATTCATTGAGTCATACAGCAGTACTTTGCTGTTATTCTTGTTTTTAACTTTTATTCTAGTAATATTTATATCACCTAAAATTTTCCATTTTAACCACAATACATTTCTACAATTACTGATATATAAGTAATTACTGATATATAGGTATATATATATATATACGTATGAATGTTCATACATATACATGATGGAACATATGACTTTAATTTGAATGATATATAAAAAAAATTGTGCAGACAATAACATAATTTGAAAATATTATAATTCATTAACTAACAATGTATCAGTGCCATGTGGTAAAATCAGTCTTGAAAGTCGCAGAAGAGGTTGTGCTGATTTTAATGAGTGACAATCATGGCTCCAATTTACAAAACTGAACTGTAATATCACAGTGTATATATGTAAAAAATAAATATATTTTGGAAATTTATTTATCAAATATGGCAAAATATTTCTCAGCCATTAGAGTTCTGCTCCTAATTCAAAGGTTACTCTAGGGGTTATAGGTCCTAATATATGAGATACATATAAAAACACATAATATAAATACATAATTTCATTGTTTCATTATCTTATCATATCATAAGGTGGAAATAGGAAATATTTACCTCACTTTAGTATTTTTTTGTATGGAAAATTTAAAACCTGCCAACAGTTTTAATCCTAAACTTTCTAAACATTTTAGTGATTTAAAATTTTGTAAATATTTTTCTTTACATTAAGCAAAAGTAATCCTTATTTAAAATTTTCTCTTCCACATGATGAAATATAGGGGAATATCTTTGACTTCAATTACCAGCCACACCTTCCTCAGAAACATTTTATTAAGACTAAATCTTTAATATAATTTTAAGATAATTTTATCAACACTTTTGTGATGTTCATATATATATTTGGATTATTTTAACTAAATGATGAATGATGGGTTTTCTCTGACTCTTATAAGTGTACCAAAAGATAAAAGAAAGTGAATTTCTTGTTTGTATTTTCTAGGACTCTCTACGTTTAAAGAAGGATAAATGGACACAGAATTACGTGGCAAAAGACAAAAAATTTTGCAGTGATGTGTAATGTACCAGAGAATGTTCATTTTTTGAAGGGGAAATCTCAAAACAAACTACAATTGTTTTCTTATATGCTGATACATGATGCAATGACTGTCTCTGAAAATTCATGTCATATTTCTTAAAATCTTAAATAGGCAAGAAGTTTAACTTTGAGACATTTTCAACTAATCTCATTCAAATTAGAGTTCCTTGAAATGACTATCCTGTTGTTTTCCTAAATAAAGCATTCTCCTCACAACTTTCTTTACTGCCTCCTTTATCTGCTTGTTTCTAAGACTATAGATTATAGGATTCAAGAAAGGAGGGACTATAGAATAGAACACAGAGGGCATAGTGCCTCATGGCACATTTCCTCCTCCAGTGCTCCCCAACTTACTAAGCTTCACTGTTTTACCACTTAGGCTGATCTTTCTTTCTTTTTTCTAGAATATGCTATGCCCCCTTTCATTCAAGTACATTGATACATTTCAATTTTTATAAATCTTTAAAATTATTTTTTATTTTAAAAGAGGACTTAGATTACATAAATGTTACATAAAAAAAGATAAGTGATTTCCATATACCTAACTCCCTCCTCCTCTCACACTTTCCAAAATTAACAACATCCTTTGTTAGTGTGATGCATTTGTTACAATTGGTGAACACATGATAAAGCATTGCTACTAACCATGAACTACAGTTTATATTATAGTTTAAACTCTGTCCCACACAATTTTGTAGGTTATGACAAAATATCTAATGGACTGTATCCATCACTGCAATGTCTTGTAGGACAATTTCAATGTCCCAAAAATGTTCCTACATTACACCTATTCTTCTCTCTCCCATTTGTCAGAACCGCTGGTAGCCACTGCCTTTATATTAATGATAAGAGTTTTTCCATTGCTAGAATAATAATAAGTATATTGTTGAATAATAATAAGTCTACTTTAGTCCATTGTCCATTTCCCAGTCTTGACATCCCAGCTGCCAAGTACCGTAAGAGCCTCTTTTAATTCACAGTGATTCAGAGCTGACATGTCACTCCATTTATTTCCTACATCTTGAGTAATAAGTGGACCATAGAATTATTTAAGCTGTTTTCTATATTGCTCGATATTTTTATATTTCCCAGCCTTGCTCAACAGTATGCAATGACCTCAACGTATTTTAATCTATAATTTAACCAATCCAGGAGTGTAAATATTTGTTTCACCAGCATTTTCACTACATCAACATACCTGTATATATATTTAAAATCCTAAGAGATTTTGTCATAATAAGACATGAATCTCAATA
>JAKSZT010054437.1:1562795-1577802 GCA_026826555.1 Tolypeutes matacus | reverse complement strand
CAAACTGTTATTTGATAACTTATTGACAGCATATGTGACTGACTTGGTTAAAATGACTCACTCAATATTTATAAGTAGTTCTGTCCTAAGCTATGTCTTTTCCTTCTGTAGACTGAGATCTTAAAAATAATTAAGACAATTACTACCATATTTTAGAAATGCAAAAAACTTTCACAGTGTTTTACTTTCCTTGCTGCCAAAATAAATACCATAAATTGGTTGTCATAAGCAATGGGAATTTATTGGCTAACCATTTTGAGGCTCAGAGAATTCCAAAATCATGGCACCAGCAAGGACGTGCTTTCCTGAGAAGGACTGACTTTCTGAGTCTGACTGCAGGCATTTCTTTGTCTTTGGCTTTTCACTTACATGGCTCTATACATGGCAGCCTGTCCTGGCTTCTCTTTCCACCTTACTTTCACTCCACCTATAAAGAAATCTAGTAATCCAGAATAAAGCCCCAACCTTATTTAGTGGGGCCACACATTAAATGAAGTAACATCTTGAAGAGAACTTATTTAAAATGAGTCCACACTCTACCAGCTTGCAGACCAAGACCAGGAACTTGTCCAAATGTGGTACACAATTCAGTTAGAACACTGAGTTCTACAGTTAGAACACTGAGTGAATATTGTTTATTGTGGGTCATCCACCAATAAATTTTAGGTTCCTACCTTCATTTTCCACATGACATCTTTGCTGAGTTGAAATGCCCTGGACCCCAGGGGAAAGATATATTTTGCTTATCAATTTTGCCATTTGCTTGATTTGTAGCACTGGGGAGACTGTCACACATCTTTTAACCTAAATTTCCTTATCAATAAAATATATAGTAATACCTACTTTATGAAATTAAACTTGTAAAACATCTCAATGGAAGGTACTCAGAATGGTATCTATATTGAAAAAAAATTACAAATATGAATTATAAATCACTGACAATATGATTAAATAAATGCCCCCTTAGCATATACATTTATTCCATCTTAAATGTACAGATTTTTTTTACCAAAAAAAATGAAAAAGAAAAAGAAAACTCAATTCTTGGAAGTGATCATTACTTTTTGTTTTGTTCCAAGTAATATGACAAAATAAAATCATTATAAAAATTATGGAAAGATTATTGAAAACTTGAGACCTTTTCCTTCCCTGCAGACTGGCAGAAGCCAGGGGTTTTGCTACTTAATACTGTTTCCTGGGGTGGCTGGAATAATGCCTGGGTGCTCTCATTCCTCCAAATGTAAGTGCAAATTGTTTGCTGCCTTTTCTACACCAGCAGGAAACAGGTATTTATCAACCTGAAGAATTGGAAGAAGTATTTTCTTCATTGGAATATTTCTTCTTAATGTATTTACACATCCATCTAATTTGAATTTATTTGTAGTTAACTCAATCTTTCAATATATTTTGGGTGAGCTATATGCACACACAGGGCTAGAAGCTGTGGGAAAAATAATGAACAAATGCTTACGTACTTTTTCATGGTGTACTCTTACAAAATCCTAGAATTATACCTGAAATATAAAGAAATAAAAGATTTGTAAAATTATTATTTGAATAGCAGTACTGTGATTAAGTCATTATTTCCATTTGGTAGATGAGCACAATCCCCATAACTAAGTTCATTTAATCATATATGGAAATTAGTATTCTGCATAGGTAAGCCCTGGGCAGCATGTAGAGACTCGCTGCCTTTGCCTGTGTTGCTGACATAGTTTCTGTCCACTGATGATGTATACTCACTATTCACTTCCATGGAGTACGTGCAATTCTCTTAAAAATTCTGGAAGGAAATATTTTAGTACAAAAAATAAAAAAGAAGACATTAGTCTCCTTATGTGAATAACTTCCTTATCTACATTTTCTATTATAGTCCTATTAGTGATGTCTCTCAACAAATAAGTGAACAATGCAGTTAGGAAGTGAGGGTGATTCATTGAGTGAGGTAAAGTAGAAGGAAAAAAAAAGAAAGAATAACAAAATATACTTACAATAATATTGTCTTCTTATGCTGGCTAGGCAAGTCAGGATTTCTGGGAATGGTCCAATCTTGTTTAATGCAAGTAAGCACAAATGGGCAGATATGTTTGAATTACTGACATACTGAGAGGAATCATTATGTTTTATAACAAGTGCTTCCATATTCAGTTCCAGATGGCTTTAGGGAAACTCCTTGGGGGCACAGTTCTTGGCATCTATAATACACATTATCCAGAGGTAATTTGTGGATGATAGTTGAGTCTAGATAATGAGAGAAGAGGACATAAATAAAATCTATGCATTAACACAACTTTCAAATATCAAGAAATATTAGTATATTGAATCTGATAAATGAATTGGTGAAGAGTATTGGGGTAATAATTAAAACAGAAATAAAACTGCAATTCTCCTAATGTAAGATGATTCCTATGGAGAAATTCTGTGGCTCATAAAGACCAAACAGCAGAGAAACAGAGGCCCAGAATCTGGCTTCACCTCAATCCCAGAAACCAGGTATTTCTGGTTTAATATTTGTAAAATGAGGAATGGGGTAATTTTCACTAGTTAGGCTATTATCTCAAGACTTGTACTGAGTTAAATAACCAAACACTCCTGAAATCGTCCAAAATGTCAATATAAAGTTATTGACTACTATTTATTAGCCAGAGACCAGCACTGAGGATGGTGACCTATGTGAGTCATTTTCAGCTCTTCACATCAATTCTCTTGTGAATTAGTTTCTTTATTTGTTAAACAGGTTATCAATGGTGTCCACCCTCATAATTCTGTTGAGGATGTGATACCATGGAATGTGGAAAGCATTTGGACTAGTAGATGGCAATAAGTGAATATTCACTTGCTATTTATCCATTTTTTAATAATGATAATTTTGATCATTATGAGATTTTGGTTATTAGTAAAGTACATATTAGAAGACACTACAATATTTGCTGTTCAGTATCACTTCAATGATATGAGTGGATTAGTGAGATCCTGTCAGGAGAGTGGAAGCCTTCCCTGGTCCTCAGAAGTATTATTAGTTATTTGTCACTGATTTCCAGTTTAATTAACTATGGTCAGACAATTGATTCTCAGTGATGTAAAACTGCTGACATATGATGAATATTCACACAGCATATGAAAATAATGAATGTTCTGGAGTCTTAGGCATGACACTGTATTTGTGCTAAGTAGGACAAATTAGTCATTTGTGCTGTTCAAGTCATATACATGTCTGAGTTTTCCTCATATTTTATATATTGACTGAATTTTACTTAGTGCTCCAACTGTAATTTTGGCCAATTTAAGTGTTTTTTTTTTGTTGTTGTTGTTTTGTTGTTGTTACATAACTTAGTGCAGTATATATTCTTACGAAATGTTAGTAGGCACATATAAATTTGAAACTGTTAGGCATTTCTATTGCATTGAACCATTTATCATGATGCAAAAATTGCTCTTAGCATTTTGTTATACTTCTTGCCTTAAGGCCTACAATTATTGAAAAGGATGTGGCCATTCAGTCATACCAGATGTCTTTTGACTTATGTTTTCAGTATTTATATTTTTCCATGTTTATTGCATTTTATTTATTTATTTTTGGTATATGTAGCAGTTTGATATTGTTTATGAATTCCAAAAATAGATATTGGATTATGTTTGTAAACTGGTCTGTTTCTCTGGGCATATTAGATTGTATTAACTTCAGAGGTGTAATTTTTACCTGATTAAATTATGATTAGGATTTTGATTGGGACACAACAGTAGAACATTTAGTCCCTACCCACCAAGGGGGCAGGACTCACAGAAAACCACACAGCAGTGGAAGGAGTTGGAATTTTTTGATGCTGGGGCCCTGGGAAGAAAACACACAGGAGAAGGACACAGGGGAATAGAGGTGGTTCCACAGATATGGCAAAGGCCCTAGGAATAGAGAAAGCCTGATAGTCTATAGCTGATCATGTAGAGAGACAAGAGCAGCTGAGCCCAAAGATAAATGAGCCCCAGGAGAGACACAAGACTTATCCCAGCCTACAGCTGATATTGGAAGAAGCTGGGACCACAGAGTCTTAAGAGGAAGAGGAAGGCTGGACCCTAGCAGCCTTTGGCAGTCATTTACTCCAACACATGGCAACAGACTTTGGTGAGGAAAGTAACTTATGCTTTATGGCCTGGTACCTGTAAGCTTCTACCCCAAATAAATACCCTTTATAAAAGCCAAAAGATTTCTGGTATTTTGCATCAGCACTCCTTTGGCTAATACTGTGTGTGTGTGTGTGTGTGTGTGTGTATATAAATCAATGTTTTATTCTATACAAATACTTTTTATTTTCAAACTAAGATGCTATTGGGTTGTGCGGTGCTGTCCTGTGAGGGGGGTAGGGTGGGGGTGTTACACTGTCCATGGAACTGGGGTGAGGGAGCAGATGAACTCTGGGGATTTGTGGGTATGTGGTTGAAGCTACAATGTTGGGGATGTGGGTTTTTTTTGGCTAATATGGCAGGGGAGGGTTACTGGTTTAGGGTGTTAGGTGTGGGAGACATGCAGGACAGGGTGCACCTGGGGAAAGCTTCTAGGGAGTATGTGACTGGTCATCCTGTCATAGTGCATTGTATTAGAGGGTGGAGACCCACACCGTTAATGGGAAGGTGTTGGACTCCTATTCTGGGGAGTACGGCTATGTCTCAAATAGAGGGGAAGGAGTCTCTTGAGAGCATAGGAGGTCCCTAATAGGGGAGGACAGGCCTCAGTGTTGTTGCAAGTAACTACAAAGCTTGGTGGTTGCATTTTATTTTCAAAATATATTTTTCATTTTCTTTAAATATGATTTCTTATCAAAAGTATATGTTCAAGTGGTCATAGGGTGGTCTCAGTAGGTTGAGACCAACACAATAACCAAAATGATATTGAATTCCCATCCTTGGGCATCCTGCCACATTCTCTAATAGAGTGGCAAGAATTCTACTGAGGTATATGGGCAGTGCCTAGTGAAGGAAGACAGACCAATACACCAGGCCCTTGATATTGATATTTGTACGTATGAACATTTTTCTTCTGAAATTGAAACTTAGCCTAGTATTATATATTGCCTAAGAGTTACCTCCTGAAAGCATCTTTGTTGCTCAAATGTATCATCTCTCTAAGCCAAACTCAGCAAATAAATGCACTACCATCCCCCCCAGTTTGGGATATCAATCCCAGGGATTAGCCTCCCTGGCACAGAGGGATTATTACCAAGCACTGACATTGACAAAAAAGGGAAAATAATAAATAGAAATGAGTTTTTATGGCTAAGAGATTTCAACATGAGGCAAGAGGTCATTCCAGAGATTACGATTATGCACATATCAGGAGGATCTCATTGAATGGCACAATAAATGGTGCTTCAAGCAGGGGTGCTCCTGAGGGCTTTAAAGACATCTAGACACTTTAGGCAAGGCAGACAATCTCAGGAACTCAGCATCCTGTCAGTGGGCCTTACCTTGGAATGCTTCCCAATGTAACAGAGTCATTTATAATCCCCCTACACATGGCTTTTCTGCCCTTTTTATTTGAACCTATAATTTGCCAATATACTCATTAAGTATATGTCATTGATACTTAAATCTTTGGTCTCTTCATATTTCAGTTGAGCCCTGAATCTCAGCAGAGTTGCAACACCGACTCTCCAGGTCATTGGACTCGGCCAGGACAACTAACCAAAGGATGATAATGGACAACACCAACCCCAAAAACAGAGAGTATCTACAACTGCAAACAAAAGAGTTTCTTCCATCTGTCCCATGGAATCTAAGCCCCTTCTCAATCAGAAATAGAGTGGGCATCACCATCCCAAAATCCTCAAGATTGAGGAATGAACAAACATAAGGAAGCAATGCAACTTTGAAATAAAGTAGACATTATTATTCTAGCAATAGAATAACTTGTACCACTGATAAAAAGGTAGTGGCCACCAGAGGTTCTGAAGGGAGGTAAAGAGAAGAATAGGTGTAACATGGCGTGTTTTGGGGACATTGGGATTGTTCTGTATGGCATTGCAATGATGGATACTGGCCGTATGCATTTTGTCAAAACCTATAAAATTGGTGGTGAAAAGTGTAAACTTTAGGGTAAAATATAGAACAAGGTTAGTAACAATGCTTCACAATGTATTTATCAATTGTAACAAATCTACCACACTAATGAAAGATGTTGTTGGGGAAAAGTATGGGAGGGAGAAAGGGTGGGGTTTTAAGGTATACACCTATATTTTTGATGTAACATTTATGTAATTTAAACCTTTATTTAAAAATAAAATAAAATTAATAAAACAAAAAGTTAGTACCTATAATTACTATTAACAATCTGGACATCGGAAGGAGCTGCTTGGAACTTCCAAGCCATCAGCACCCCCCATTGCACTTTGGCTGCTCAGAAAACAAATTGTTTTCAATGCCACTGCTATAGATGCCTTGGGAAACAGCAAAGACTTTTCCGATTATCTGAAACAACAGGTACTTTTCCTATTGTTCATGTCACATCTTTAGTTGAAATAGATGTGATACTTGGAAACAATAAAAATGAGAGCATATGGTATCTTAACAATACTAGGGCCACCTTATCTTTCTTAAATCCCACCACCCTCAATTGGAAACTTTAAAACCAGATTCAACAGATCAGGTCACCTTCTTTCTGTCTCACCTGTCCATGTCACAAAAACATCTTAAATTTTAGCTGAATATGAATAAATCAGTTAAGGCAGCAATGTGGGAAGGGTTGGGTGTGGTGAAATGAGGAAGATGGGAGTTTATTGTAGAATTCTTTCTACTAGGCCTGGAGATTAGGAATGATTGGGGAAAGGGGGATGTTACAGAATAAGCCATGTTTTTGGTGGTTTTTCCTGCCTTTCTCCAATTTGCAATTATTATTTTTCTAATAATACCTTTGCAAATGTAACAGGAGAAGACAAATCATAATTAAAAACTATTAATAGCCTTGGAATAGGGGCAATTGAATAAAATCTAATTTCCAAATTCTAAAAGGTTCAGTAGGTAAAGGAAAATGTCCTTTAGAGCTATGGAAAGGTTTTCCTAGATTGTGCTTGGGACAAATTAAGCATTTGTAATATATATTCCCAGAGCTTGAGAGTCAATATGCCTTGGATGGGGAGATCCAAGATGGCGCTCCCCATCCAGAAACTGTGGGAAAGTAGGTAAGTTTAATTGGCAGAAGTGAAGCCAGCAAGGGCAATGGGAGAGGTCAGCTAAAGAGGGAGGATCCATCTGGCCAGCAAAGAAAGAAGCAGTGGAAGATATGGCAGGCAAGCTAGCTCCCAGCTTTCTCAGAGGCAATAGGAAGCCGGGGAAGTGATGCGGATGGAAGACCAGTACTCAGCCAGCTCTGAGAGTAAGGAAAGCCACTGGAGGACCAGGGGTTCGTCCTGGTGCCCACCAGGAAACAGGAAAATGGTAACCCAACATATAAAACTTATGAGATGCAGCTAAATCAAAGAAGAGAGGGAAATTTATAACCCTAAATGCCTACATTAAAAAGAAGAGCTAAAATCAAATACTTAACTGCACAGATGGAGGAACTAGAAAAAGAACAAGAAATTAATCTCAAAGGAAGCAGAAATATGAAATAAAAAAAGAGATTTAAAAATGAGTCAGGAGGACATTTCAGAGGTTGCTTCATGCATGTCTCAGGCAGATCTCACTAATTGCCACTGTGTACAAACCCCCAAATTAGGGTGCACCTGAAGGATCTAGATCCATCCAGACACTCTAGGCAAGGCAAACAATCCCTTGAAATCAGCACCCTGTCAGTGGACCTTACCTTCTAATATATGACATCCTATTTCCCCACAGTACCAGAGTTAGACTCATTTATAATTTCACTATACATGATTCTTGTATCCCTTTTTTTTGAACCTATATTTAGCCCTATACCCATTAATTATATGTCTCAAAAACATCAGTCTTCAGTCTGTATATATGCTGGTTGAGCCCTGAATCTCAGAAAAGTTGAGGCCAACACCTACTCTCCAGATCTCAGACTCACCAAGGACAACTAGCAAAATGATGATGATGGACAACTCCCATCCCATAAAAGAGAGATTATCTACAGCTGCAAGCAAAACATTTCCTTCCACCTGCCCCAAAATATCTAAGCCCCTTCTTAATCTGATGCAGAGCAAGAATCAACATCCAAGAATCCTCAAGTTTGAGATATGAAAAATATAAGGGGAAATGCAACCATAGACAAAGTAAACTAATTAATACTGTAGTAATGGAAGTACATGTAACATTATTATAAAGTTAGTGGTTACCAGAGTTTCTGAGGGGAGGGGGAAAAGAAAAATCGGTGGAATATGTGGCATATTTTGAGCATAGGAATTAACTGTAAACCACAATCTAAACTTTGGTTAGTAGCAATGATTCAATATTTATTCATCAATTTTAACATCTATACCACACAATAATAAGGTATAGGAAAACATCTTCAAGACATTGTGTTAAGTCATAATTTCTTAAACCTTACACCCAAAGCACAAGCAACAAAAGGGAAAATAGATAAATGAGACCTTCTCAAAATTCAATACTTTTGCACCTCCAAGACTTTGTCAAAATGGTGAAAAGGCAAGCTGACTCAATGGGAGAAAATACTTGGCAATGACATATCCAATAACAGTTTACTATCTATAGAATATATGATATATAAGAGATCATACAACTCAACAATTAAAAGACAAACTAATTGAAAAATGGGTAAAAGACTTGAAAAGACAATTGTCCAAAGAAGAAACATAAATGTCAAAGAAACCCATGAAAAATGTTCAACATCACTAGTGATTAGGGATATGCAAATCAAAGTCACAACGAGGTATCATTTCACACATATTAGACTAGCAAATATTAAAAACTCAGAAAGCTCTCAATGTTGGAGAGGATGTGGAAAGATAAGAACTCTTATTTACTGTTGCTGGGAATGTAGATTAGTACAGCCACTGTGGAGGACTGTTTGGTAGCTCCTATGGAATTTGAATATAGACTTGCCATGTGACCTGGCAATACCATTATTAGATATATACCCAGAAGAAATTAGAGCAGAGACACGAAAAGACATGTCACCGATGTTCATAGCTGTATTATTCATAACTGCCAAAAGTTAGAGACAACCAGGTGTCAATCAGCTGATGAATGGATAAATAAATTGTGGTGTATACACATGAAGGAATATTATGCAGTTGTTAGAAGAAATGAAGTCATGAAGCAGCATATGACGACATGGATAAACCTGGAAGACATTATGTTGAATGAAGCAAGCCAGATACAAAAAGACAAATACTGTATGATTGCACTTTTATGAATTAAATATATAATGCAAACTCATGGAATTAATCATTAGAATATTGGTCACCAGAAAATAGAATGATGGTAGAGAATGGAAAGCTGAGGGTTAATTTGTGCAGAATTGGTAAAAAGATTGTGTGTAAATCTTTGGAAATGAGTAGAAACAGTGAAATCACATCATAGTATTTGTAACTAGCAAAGCTATTAAATGGGTACGACAGTGGTTGAAACAGAAAGTCTAAGGTCATGTATTTTAATAAGTTGAAAGTTAAAAATTGTTACATGGAACTTTGTAACATGGTAAACCTCATTTAAAACATGAATATAGATGATTTTGCTTATATAAGACTGCTTTTACAAAATATAAATACAAATATTCTAGAGAAAAAGAGAAAGAAAAGCAGCTATGTATGGCAGGGGAAGCAGAGAGATTGAGAGTTGAGTTTTCTTTGTTTGTATATTATTATTATTGTTATTATTATTATTATTGGTACAATGAAAGTGCTCTAAAATGATTGAAGTGATGAATGACAAATATGTGATTACACTGTGCAATTAATTGTACACTTTGGATGAATTTACCTTTATTAATATGTACTAATAAAATTGAATTGTTAAAAAATGGGTAAAAGATTGAATAGACTTTTCTTCAAAAAAGGAAATACAAATGGCCAAAATGCACATGAAAAATATCTTCAACATCACTAGCTATTAGGGAAATGCAGATTAAATCTACAATGAGATACCATTTCATACCTTATATAATGGCCATTACAAAAAACACAAACAACAACAAAAATAACAAAACACAAAAACACAAGTGCTAGAGAAGATATGGAGAAATAGGAATACTTCTCTGTTCCTGAGAATGTATAATGGTACAGCCTCTTTGAAAGACAGTTTGAAAGTACCTCAAGAAGCTGTATATAGAATTCCTTAGGATCCAGCAATCCCATTACTTGGAATATATTCAGATGAACTGAAAACAAGGACACAAACTGACATTTGCACAGTAATGTTCATTTTAGCATATTCACAATTGCTAAAATATAGAACAAGTTCAAGTTTCCATCAACTGATGAATGTCTAAACAAAAATGTAGGACATACATAGAAAGGAATAATATTCAGGTATAAGACAAATGAAATTGGGACGCATATGACAACATGGATGAACCTTGAGGATAGTATGTTGAGTGAAATAATAAGACACAAAAGGACAAATATTTATGGTCTCACTTATATGAACTATATATGATGAGTAAACTCATAGAGGTAAACTCTATTCTAGAATATAGGTTACTAGGAAATAGAAAGTGGCTTGAGAATGGGAGCTGATGCTCAATGTATGTAGAATTTTTAATAAGGTTTATTGTAAAAGACTAGAGTTCAAGGTAACACATTATAGTAAGTATAACTAATATTGATGATTTATAAATGAGATGGTGGCTGAAAGGGGAATTCTTTAGATTGAAAGGAAATTGAATCAATTGAAAGGAAACTAGAGAAAAACTCAGGGTATGTATAACATACTGATTTCAGTGGTGGATGAACATTGTGGTTAATAGTATAAATATACAAATGTTCTTTTACAAAGTGTTAAGAGTATGGTGATACATGAGAAATTTAGAACTAATGTAACTTGTGGATGATGGCTAACAGTAATTTTGTAATATTTTTGCAGCCATGACAAAGAAGATATTCTATCAATTCTAAGAGACAACAAAGTTGGGTGTAAAGGGGTATGGGATTTTTCCCTTTGGAGTAATGAAAACATTCTAAAATTGCCTTAGGTGATGACAGCACAACTCTGTGATCAAAATGAGAGCCACTGGGTATACATATGAATGTACTGTATAAAACATGTGGCTGTATAACACAGCTAATCCAGTGGTGGAAGATGAACTATAGTTAGCAAGACAAATAGGAGACCATTCTCTCATGAACTATAGCCAATGTATACTACTAATACAGGGTGTTAATAATCAAGGGAGTTGGGGAAAAATACACCAAATGCAAGGTATGAGTTATAGTTAGTAGTAATATTTTGATGGTGCTATTTCATATTTTGCAGCAATTTTTTCACATTGCAAGGTGGTCAAGATGGGATGATGTATGGGAGCCCTGTATGATGATACGCATGTTTGTTTTGTGAGTTCACAACTTTCATTATACACTTATTGTTTATGTATGCTCATGTATGAATTATATGCTTCATATTCAATTGTTACAAATATTGAAGCATTCCTACTAACCAATTTCTATCATTTACATTATGGTCTACACTTTGCACCATACAATTTTGTAGGCTTTGACAAAATATATAATGGCCTTTATCTGTCATTGGAAAATCATGCAGAAAATTTCCAATGCCCTAAAAAAATGCCTAGTGTTCCACTAATTCTTCCTTTCTCCTACCCTCAGAACCTATGGTAACCATTATCTTTATATCAATGTTCTTCTGTTACTACAATCATAAGTCTGTTTTCTTGCATGGTTGCATTCCTCCCTTATGATTTTTCATTCCACAATCATGAGGATTTGTGGATGGTGATGCCCATCCTGCTTCAGATTGAGAGAAGGCTTAGAACTAAATTTTCTCAACATAGCAGTGATTTTCATGTTAGAAATACACATTTTTTAAATAAAAATAATTATTTCTTTAAATTTAAACTGCCACCTTAAAAGTTATTTAAGTTTTCATTATACATCGGTCACTGCTTTCTCAGATTCTTCTTTTGCCTTTATCTTTTAGATGTCAATTCAGGTCATCAAAGCTGGAATGGGAAAGGAGGTTAATTTTCAGTCAGATTTTAACTTATGTCATCAAAAGTGTAATGGCTTCAAACTATTATCCTATCTTTTTTCTGAGTAAAGCGTTCTCCCCATACCTTGCTTTATAGCCTTCTTTATCTGCTTGTTTCTAAGACTATGTTTTATAGGATTCAAGAAAGGAGAGACTATAGAATAGAACACAGAGGTGATCATCTCCTGAATTGTGGGTAAGCTGGAGGTTGGCTTCATATACACAGCAGCAGCTGAGCTGACAAAGACAGTCACCACAATGATGTGAGGGACACAGGTGGAAAAGGCCTTTCGTTGCTCTCCTGTGGTTGGAAACTTTTGAGCACAGTAGAAAATATGCGAATATAAGACATGGTGATGAAGGCAAAGTAGCCACTAGCAATCATCACCATAGAGATAAAAACAAATTCATTGCTTAAAGTGTCAGAGCAGGAGAGCTTCAGCAGAGAGGGAATGTCAAAAAAGAACTGATGGACCATGCTGGACTGACAAAAGGGCAGTCAGAATATGTTGCCAGTGTGGAATCCTGAGTAGGTAAGACCACTGAGTATGGAGGCCAGAGTCATCTGGACACAGACCTGAGAGTTCATGATCACAGGAGGGGATGGCAGATGGCCACATAGTGGTCACGGGCCATGATGGTGAGGAATAGCAGCTCTACCATAGCAAAGAAAAACACAAGGAAGATCTGAGCTGCACATCCAACCATGGAGATGACCCTATTGTTGTGAAGGAAGATGAAACATGTCTTGGGAATTATAATGAAATGTAGCACATGTCTATGACAGAGAGAATCCTAAGAAAGAAATACATGGGGGTGCGAAGGTTCCAGTCAAAGGTACTCACTATGACAATGAGAAGATTCCCCATCAGAGTTGCCAAATACATCAATAATAGCAGCAATGGCATGTAAGACTCTGAGTTCCCACACATCAGAAAGCCTTATAAGAAAGCATTCAGTCACTGTGGTAGAGTTAGGCATATTAGGAAAATTTCCCTTGGTCATGAAGAAACAGACAAATAATTCCTAAAAACATGGAGAATCAACATATAGAAGAAATTAGCTTAAGTACATTTATTGTCTCACATTAACCCAATTTTAGTCTCTAGTTTTGGTTAGTAGTTTATAACATAATGTTTCCTCATGTTCCTTTAGTCTCCTTGCTTGTAACATTTCTTTGCAGGGTAGAGAAAGCAGTAAAAGTAATGTTTAAGAGCTTGTCCTTATATTTACATGTATTTCTATCACTTACTGGTTAAATATTGGAAGATTGAAAGCGTTAATAGCCAATTTCTATGCATCCCTATCTCAATAGTAATATTCCATTAATGTTAATATCTATGGTTATGTGATGATCACACAAAATATGAGTAGAGATTGAAAGTTACTATTTATTCAGAGCCTATCAAAATTTAATAATTATAATTCATTCCCTGACAACTAGGTAGAAATTTATTTTAATCCCCACTTCAGCCATATAACTTTTGATACTGATTTCATTTGAAAATTAAATCTCCTTAAAAAATTTCTCTCTCTGAAGACCAGATTTTCACTCACTATATATATATATATATATAAAATCTTCCCAGCAACTAATATCTATGTATTTTTTATTCTGACATCTGATTCTTCAAAATAATATTGTCATTTTAAAAAGTTTTTAAAAATACTTTCTGGCTTCATTGTGTGTATTCATTGTGTTGATAACCTAGATAAAATAATCAACTAAGTGAAATATATTAGCACCACCTTTTGTTTACTTATAATTTATAGTTTATATTATTCATATATTATGTACTGCAATTCTCATTGACACTCTGAAAATTGTAAAGTAATGTATGCAACATTTAAAAAGAGTAGATTACTGAAAGCTCAAGGACTTCTTTTAATCCATGAAAATGTAAGCAGTACAGTACGCATTCAATGTCAGATTTGTCTGCTCAGATAGTTCATTGCCACATGGAGCATTTCCTCCAGCACAACTCCTAGTCCTACTGAGCTTCCCTCTTTCCCACCATGCCAATCCATACTCATCTCTCAGGCTCAACATTCACCAGTGCAGCAATATTCCAGCATTCTTAACCTTGCAGGAGAAGATATGTTTTACATCATGACTTTGCCATTTATTTTCTAATGTGCTATGGAAACCTTCACAAATATCTTTGAATTTCAATTTTCTTTACTATAAAATTTGTAAAAATGCCTACTTCATGGATTTAATATTTGAAAATAATTCATATATAGATTCTCAAATTGGTAGCTATGCTAAAGAAAAGTCAGTAAGTACTAAAAATAAAAAGGGGTTATGCATGTGATTCCTTCAGCACTTGCATTTCTTCCTATTTAAATTCATATTAATATTAATTTTAAAGAAAGCATAGAAATAAAGGAATGCCAGCACTCTGCATTGCTAAAATGTTTTGTACAGATAGGGATTATAAATTTGAGACTATTCTTAAACAGTATACAGTTTGCAGGAGGATAACCAGCACAATAAAATTCTGGGAGAACTAGATTATTGCACAGGTGCTCCCATCCATCAATTGTAAAAGCAAATTATTATTTTTTGCTTTCTCTGCGAAGACTTGAAGAGTTAGAAGACATTTTTGGTCATTAATATAGTCACTCATTTATTGATTGATTGAGATAAACTTTTAATCTTTAATTTATTTATAAAGAGTTATTTTGCAAATGCAGGCATTTGTCTGGAAGCTGCAGAAATGAATTATGAAAAAATGCTTACATGATTTTAATGCTATGTTATGAGAAAGCCCTAAAATTACGCCTGAAGTTTAAGAGGTTATATACACACTTTATTTTTATAATAGGGATTCACTTACTCACTAGAACCACCTGAACTTTTAGCGGAATGATTGAGAAAGAAAATAATATT
>JAKSZT010054437.1:1497207-1539310 GCA_026826555.1 Tolypeutes matacus | reverse complement strand
TAAAAATAAATGAAACACAATCAAAGTAATGTTGCATGAATTTAGAAATAAAATAGATATGACTTGTAGAAAGCCATAGGAAATGGCAGAAATCGGTGATTCCCTATTATTAATCATTTTAAAGTTAAGTGGATTAAGCTCACCAATTAAGACAGAGATAGTATAATGTTTTTTTAAAAAGTACATGATATGACTATAACGTCTCTATAAGAGAATCAGTTTAGAGTTGATGACACAAATAATTTGATTATGAAATGATGGGTGAAAATATTCCATGCATATAATAACAAAAGAGAAATAGGGTGACTATACTAATATTGGATAAAATATATTTTAAGTCAAAATATTTATAGACAAAGAAGGATATTATAAATGGATAAAAGAATCCATAAACAAGACACAACAATTATAGACAGATACATACCAAAAAGCAGAGCTCCAAAATCTTTGAGCCAAACTTTAACAGAATAATAGGTGGAAAAGACCACTTTACAATAATACCTACAGAGCTTAATACCTCATTTCCCATAAAAGGTAGATTTTAATATTATCAACCAGAAATAAAGCACTTGAACATCACTATAAAACAACTAGAACTAAGAGTCTTATCTAATACACTGCACCCAGCAAATGACAGAACACACAATCTTTTCAAGTGCGCATAGAACATTCTTCAGTATAAAACATATTTTAGGCAACAAAATATTTCAATTATCTTAAAATGATTGAAGTTTTCCAAAGTCTCTCCTCTGAACCAATATGAAGCTTGACATCAATAACAGAAGGAAAACTGCAATATTCTCAAATATGAAGGAATTAAACAACCATTCTCTTAAACCATGAAGGAGTGTAATTAGAAATCACAAGGGAAATTAAAAACAAATTGTTTGAAATAATGAAAATTAAATACTATATACCAAAATGTATGCGAGACAACAGGAGCAGTTCTCAGAGGTAAATGTATAGCTGTAAATGCCTACATTAAAAAGGAAGATCTCAAACCAATAGAATATCTTTATCTATTTTAGGAACTATAAAATAAAGAGAAAACTAAAGCCATATCTAGTAAAAAGAAGGGAATAATAGAAATTAGAACAAGTACAAGAAAAAGAGAATAGATAGACAATAGAGAGAAACGATAAAGCCAAAAATTGTTTCCTTAGAAAATATCAACAAAATTGAAAAAAAAAATTGTTAGGCAGACAAAGAAAAAACAGGGAGAAGACACAAGTAAACAAAATTAGAGATGAAAGTGAGACATTTCTATTAACCGTACTTAAATAAAAAGGAATGAAAGAGAATACTATGAAAAATTGAACACCAAAAATTTAGATAACCTAGATTAAATAGAAAATTTTCTAGAAACACACATATCACTGAAACTGATTAAAAGAGAAATAGAAAATCTGGACAGATCTATAAAAAGTAAAGAGATTGAATCAGTAATCACAATAAAGAGTTATCACAAACTTCCCAATAAAGAAAACTCCAGGGCCACATATCTTCACTGTGAATGCCACCAAGCAATTAAAGAAGATTTGACAGCAGTCTTCCTCAAACTATTCCAACATATAAAGGAAGGGAACACTTCCTAAGTCATTCTTTCAGGCCAGTAATATCCTGATATGAAAGCTAAACCAAGACATCGCGGTAAAAGAAAACTATGGACCAGTATCCTTCATATAGAGAGAGATGGGAAAAGATCCTCAATAAATGCTACCAAAAGAAATGGAGTAGAAGATAAAAATGACTACAAATTATGACTATAGATAATTTATCCCAGGAAAACAAGAATTTTCAACATATGAAAATCAATCAGATTAGTGCACCACATTAGAAGAATGAAGGGGGAAATTATGCAATAATTTCAATGGGTTCAGAAAAAAGTGTTTGGCATACTACAACACATTTTCATGATAATACATTCAGAAAAAAAGGAATATGAGGGAACTTCCTCAAACTAATAAGATTACATATGAGAAATCCACAGCTATTATCATATTCACTGGTGAAATACTGAAAAGCTTTTCCCCTAAGATCAGAAACAAGACAAGGATACCTGCTTTAACCACTTCTATTCAACATTTTACTGGTAACTATGTCCAGAGAAGTTTTGCATCCAAACTGGAAAAGAAGAAGTAAAATTATCTCTATTTGTACAAATTGCCATAAATACTGATTATCTCAAAGAACTCCTTCCCAAGAAACATACTACCAGACCCAATAATGAAATTGAGTAAATTTGCAAGATATAAGATCAACATGCAACTATCAGCCCTATTTCTATTTACCAGCAATGAGTTTTCTGAAATGAAAAAGAAAAAAAAAATTCCATTTACAATAGCATCAAAGAATAAAACCTTAGGAATAAATTTAACCAGGGATGTGAATACGTATAAACTTGAAGAGTGTACACTTCTTCAGTTCTACAGAATACAGAAAAAGGGCTGCATTTATTGAGCAAGAGCTGAAACAAGAAAATACAACTTCAAAGAGCCATAGGAGAAGATTGTGAAACCCTTCACGGCCTCTAACTTATCCCTTCTCCAGGGTATTTGGAGCCATATGATACTCATTTTTTGAACCCCTCGTCTTATTCTGGTTGAGAAAGACTGACTTGTGTTCCTTTTTTAAATGAATGAAATAAAAATATTGGAGCTGAAGACTACAATATTTCAACAGAAAACCTCCCAGGAGAAATTCAATAGCAGATTTGGACTGACAGAAGAAGTAGTGAACTTACAGACAAAACTGAGGAACAAAAAGTTAAAAGAAATAGATTTTAAAAATATAAAATAGCCTAAGATACCTGTGAGCCATCATCAAGCATAGCAATATATGCATTAATGGAGTCCTAGAGACAGCAGAAAGTGAGAAAGGGGCAGAAGAAATATTCAAAGAAATGACAGTAAATGTCCCAAACTTGGTAAAAAGATATGACTATGCACATTCAGGAAGCCCATCAAACACTAAACAAGATGAACATGAAGCGACATATGGTTGTCAGGCTATCAAATGCAAAGGACAAGAAGTGACTACTAGAATTTGCAAGAGTAATATGTTACATAGAAGAGAGTCCAAAGTAGAGTAAGATCGAATTTCTCATCAGAAACCATGGAAGCAAGAAGGCAGTGCACTGCAGCTTCAAAATGTTGATAGAAAACAATTTAGAGTGCTGAAAGAGAACAATTATCAACCAAGAATTTTATATCTGGTAAGACTTTCATTTCTTAAAAATTAGGGAAAGATTAAAACACTACCAGAAAAACAAAGGCTGAAGGAGATCATTAATGGTAGATGTAGCCTGCAAGCATTACTAGAGTTCTTCAAACTGATAGGAAAAGATATTAGACAGTGGATCAAAGTGACATAAATAAATAAAGGTCTATGGTAAAGGTAACCATTTGACCAATTATAAGCAATTATATTTATAATTAAATTAGAATTGTATGTATTTTTGTAACTTCACTTCGTACTTTTATAAAATATGATACATTTATGGTTTTGAACAGAAAAAAGCACAAAGATATAATTGGTAACAAGTATCTTAAAACAAGTAGAGAGAGACTGGGGTCTAAGAACTTTTTAAGTGTATGCTACAGAAGTTAAGTAAGTATTAAATAAAAAAGACTGTTATATTTATTTGGTTGTTACATTTTAATTCCATAGTAAACACAAAGAAAATCTATGAAAAATCTATACACAAAGTAATGAGAAAGGACTCAATACAATATGATACAAAAAGTCAAATAATCATGTAATTAAGTATTAATGGAAAACTTGAAGTTCAAAAAGTTCTGACATGAAGACTAGCAAAATGGAAGAAGAAATTCCTGCATAATCAGTAGATACAATGAATGTGCACAAATGAATTAAACCCTACAATCAGAAGGCTGAGATTGGCAGAATGGATAAACAAGCACACACGAATTATATGTTATTTATGGCTCTAATCTTAAATTCAAAGACATAAGAGGTTGAAAGTGAAAGGAATGATAAAAATATATACTGCACAAGTAGTAAGTAATCAAATGAGAGCTGGGGGCAGCGATATTAATAGCAGATAAATTACATATTAAATTAAAAACACTGTTACAAGAGACAAAAAGTTCATTATATATTGTTATAGGGATCTTTTAAACAAGAAGACATAATTACAAATATTTTTACACCTAATGGCAGAGCCTCAAAATATATGAATAAAATATCAACAGATTCAATGGAGAAGTAGATGGAGACATAAATACATCATTTTCAATAATGGATAGAAAGCTATATGAAAAAAATAATTAAAAAAATAGAATACTTGAATAATATCTAAACCAATTAGAGTATAAAACACTTCATCACAACAACAGATGACAAATTCTTTTCCACTGATCATGGGTAATTTTCCAGTACAGAGTATATGCTATACCAAAAAACCAGTCCCCATAAATTCAAAAATCAAAATCATGCAATGTATCTTCCCTGACTACAATTGAATAAAGCTACAAATCAATAATGGAGGAAACTAAGTGGAAATTAAATAACAGTACTCTAAAATAAACAGTGAATCAAAAAGGAAATCACAAGAGAAATTTGGAAAAATCCTTAGAAGAATGAAAATGTAAACACAACATGTCTATGCTTATTTTTTGCAACAAAGACAGTGATCTAAGAGAAATTTATAATACTAAATGATTAGATTAAAAAAGAAACATCTCAATTCAGACTCCTAACCTCAAAACTGAAGGACCCAAAAAAAAAATAAATAAATAGAAAAGAAACATACAGCAAATGGAAGGAAAGCAATAACAAAGATTAGAGCAGAGATAAATGAAATAGAATATAAAAATAAAAAAATCAAAATAGCCAAAAGTTGGTTCTTTTGAAAAGATCAAATAGTAGTGACAAACTTTAGCTAGACTGGCAAAGAAAAAAAATAGAGAAGGCACAAATAGCTAACATCAGAATAAAAAGAGGGACATCACCATCATTCCTACAGAAATAAAAAGGACTATAAGAGGATTTTATGAAAAAATGTATGCCAACAGATTAGATAACCTAGATGAAATGGAAAATTCCTAGAAACGCAAAGTCTACTTTTACCTGTATCAAGATTATATCTTAGCAAACCAATAACTAGTGAAGAGACATAATCAGGAATCAAAACCTCCCAACAACAACAAAAAACCCAGACCATAAGTCTTCACAGAATTTTATGAAACATTCCATCAAGAATTAAAACAAACTCTTCCAAAAAACTCAAAGAGGAATGTACTATACCTAACTCATTCTTTGAGGCCAACATTACATTTATACCAAAGCCAGATAACCATACTACAAGAAAATATAGAGAGCAATAACTTTTATGAACGTGGTGGCAAAAATCCTTAACAAAATAGTAGGAAACTACATCCAAGAGCATGCAAAATAAATTATTAACCAAAATCAAGTAGGACTTGCAGATGACAAGATGATATAGAGAGGAAATCCTGAAAAATCCACATAAAAGCTCTTAGAGCTAATAAATGAATTCAGGAAATTGGTGAGGTATAAAGTCACCACCCCAAAATCAGTAATGTTTCTATATACTAATAATGATCAATCCAAGGAGGAAAAAAGAAAAAAAATTCAATTTACAAAGAAAGAATAATCTAGAAGTAAATCTAACCAAGGTTTTATAGGACTTATACATAGAAAACAAAATATTTCTAAAATAAAAGAAAATCTAAATAAATGAAAGGATATTCTGTGTTCATGGATTGGAAGTCTAAATATTATTAAGATGTCAATTCTACCAAAACTGAGTTACATAGTCAACACAATCACAATCAAATTACAACAGCTTGGGGGGAAAGGGTAAGATGGTGGCAGAGTAAGGGGCCTCAAATATCAATGCTATCTAAAGCACCTATTTGGGGGTCTGGGGAGGCCAGATAAGCATCTTGCAATATCCTTGAAAGAATGGAAGGAGAAGACTGCCCATCTGCAGAGAAGATTCATGAGTAGAGCACTCCACGCAGCAGAGGCCAGTGCCCATACTCCACTGGCAGCACAAGCTGCCTTGGGTGATATTCCGGGGCTAGAGTTGGAAGCTCCATTTCCCAAAATTGGGGGAGGAAGAGCAGTCAAGCACCAACTTAGGATACTGATTAGTAAATTCAGCTGACTAAAGTATAATCGTAAGGACAGCTAAAATCGGAAACTGTCCAAGTCAGAGAGAGGCTGGTAGCCAGCATTTTAACTGCACCAGCATGAGAGGAAGTGGGGCTGGTTGAAAATCACAGTACTTGTGTGGACTGACTTCTTTGTACCCAGATCAGATTGTAGCTCTAACCTAAGTCCCAGCCCCAACTGCCAAATGGAGGAATATGGGGGGACCTTCAACAGGTTTTCTGGGTAACGGCAGGCCACACCATGGAGGCCAGTGACCTTCCTACTCTGGCAGCACAAGCCACCTCAGAAGCTATTCAGTGGCTGCAGTTAGAAGCTCCATTTCCCAAAAATGGGAGGGAAAGAGACAATTGGGCACCACCTTGAGCTACTGATTAGTAAACTCAGCTGGCTAAAATATAATCCTAAGAACAGCTAAAGTTTGAACATGTCCAAGTTGGAAAAAGGCTAGTAGTCACCATTTTAACTCTTCCCTCATCATGAGGGGAAGCAGGGATAACTGAAAATCACAGAGAAGGGAAGGACTGGCTTCTTTCCAACAAGATCAGATTGTAACCCTGGTCTAGGCTCCAGCCCCACCTCTGGCAGGGAGGAAGCTGGAGGGACCAGAATCAGCCTCTCCAGGTAACTGTAGGTGCTGTTGGCCCATACAAACAGGTTTTCTTAGTGCTTTCAATTCCATCCCCACCTTTGCCTCCCATAGGATAGGAGGGTGTTGGTGCTTCCTCAGCCTCTCAGAACAACAGCATTGCTTTTGGCCTGCACAAACACAACTGTTGTGTGCCTGTGGCTCCAATCCCACCCCTGATAGGACAAGAGAGGGACTGTGTTTCCTAGCCTTTCTGAGTAACTGCAGGTGCTTTTGGCAAACACAGACTGAACATTTGGACAATTGTAGCTCCATCCCCACCCTCAAGTAGGATAAGAGGGAATCTGTGATTCCTCAGCCTTTCTTGGCAATGGCAGGCACTTTTTTCCTGCATGGTCTGGACTGGTGGGTACATGTGGATCCATCCCACCTCCTAATAAGATAGGAGGGGGATGGTATGTCTTGATCCTCTCTGGGCAATATCAGGCACTTTTGGCCTACTCAGACTTGAGTGTTGGATGCCTTTGGACATACACCTACCACAATGGCATAGGAGGATGCTGGTATTTCCTCAGCCTCTCCAGACCACAGCAGATACATTAGACCTACAAGGAATGAACTCTTGGGTCCCTATGAATCCACCCCCACTACCCAATAGGATATGAAGAGGATGGTGTTCCTCAGCATCTCGAGGCAATGGCAGGCACATTTGGCCTATATGGACTGAACAGCTGGGTGTCAGTGGTTCTATTCCCACCCCCAAAGGGCAGAAGGGACAGTATTCCCTCAGCCTCTTAGGGAAACTGCAGGTGCATTTGGCCCACATGGATTAGATTTTTGAACACTCAAGAGGGCCCATCTATGCCCCTGGAAGTGATAGGGGCCTGGTGCTACATCAGTCTAGGTGGCAACTCTGGTCATTTTGGACTCATGTGGCATAGATTGCTGTGAACACCTGCAACTCCATCCTTGCCCTAGATGGAGGAGGAAGGGTTAGGAAGCTTCATCAGTCTCTCCAAGCAACTACAGATAGTCTTGGCTTACACAACTTGGATTATAACAAAAAGCTGTAGCCCTGTCCCTACCCCTGGCAGAGAAGAAAGGTGGGAGAAGCTTCATCAATTCCAGCGGCAACTCAGGCAGTTTCAGCCTCCACAGCTTACAGCACCAACTACATCTTTAGCTCCTACTACACACCAAGCAAGGGAGAAGAGGTAAGAAAGCCCTAACTAAAGAGAGAAGCTGCACCCAGAATAAATACATCTAGTAAGCCAGATGCCAAGACACAAACAAAACATTACAATCCATACCAAGAAATAGGAAGATTTTGTCCAGATAAAAGAAAAACATAAGCCTCCAGATGACATAAAGAAGTTGAGACAATTAATCATAGATGTTCAAACAAGTCATTCGTACCCTTGAGCCCAATTAGAGAGCCAAATGCAAAACTCCAAGAACTACCTCAGACATCCCGTGTTTAAGATTGTTTTCCTCAAGAACCACTCCTGGCACCAAGCTGAATAAGTCAGGGCTCTCTAGGGAAGAAAATTAATAGGAGATATTTGTAAATAATATGGGATTTTATGAGTCTCTCATGTGACTGTGGGCATGTACAAGTCCAGGTTCCACAGACAGGCTGCAAACCAGAGGCTCCAAAGAAAGCCCATTGAAGGTCCTGATGAGTTTCTGGGAGACGTTGGCTGTCCAAAGATGAGCTGGGAAATTCTCTCTGAATGCTGAAATACTTCCCCTTTTAAGGCATTCAACTAATTGGATAAACCATCACTCATTGCTGATGGCGATTTCCCTGGTTGATCATAGTTACAATCAGCCATCTATGCAGTAAACTCACTGATGACTAAAACCAATAAATGTCCTTGTATTACAATCAGCCCAGTGCTTGCTTGACCAAACAACTGGGCACAATTACATGGCCAAATGTACACGTTAACCTAACCATCACAGATGGCTAAAGAGATTGAGGATATTAAGAAGACACTGGGTGAACACAAAGAAAAATTTGAAAACAAATAAAAAAAATAGGTCTTATGGGAATGAAAGAAACAATAAATGAAATAAAAATAACCTGTAGGCATATAAAGTGCTCATAATCAGAAAACTAAAATGCATATCAAAAAGAAATTTAAAAAGATCTAAATAATTGGAAGAACATTCCATGCTCATGGATTGGAAGACTAAATATCATTAAGATGTCAATTCTAGCCAAATTGATATACAGATTCAATGCAATCCCCAATAAAAATTCTACCAGCATTTTTAAACAAATGGAAAACTCAATTATAAAATTTATTTGGAAGGGTAAGGGGCCCCAAATAGCAAGAAACATCTTAAAAAAGAAAACTGACATTGGACGGCACTCACTTCCAGACTTTAAATCATATTATCTAGCTACAGTGGTAAAACAGCATGGCATTGGCATAAGGATAGAGATATAGACCAATGGAATCACATTGAGGGTTCAGAAACTGTCCCTCACATCTGTGGAAAAGTGATTTTGACAAGCCTGTCAAACCCACCTACCTGGGGTAGAACAGCCTATTCAACAAATTGTGTTGGAAGAACTGGATATCCATATCCAAAAGGAAGAAAGAAGACCATTCTCTCACACTTTATATAAACAATAACTCAAAATGCATCAAAGATCAAAATATTAAAGCAAGAATCATAAAGGTTCTAGAAGAAATTACAGGAAAGCATCTTCAAGACCTGGTGGTAGGTGGTTCATTCTTAAACTTCACAATAAAATCATGAGCAACAAAGAAAACTTGGATAAATGAGACCTCCTCAAAGTTAAACACTTATGTGATTCAAAGGAATTTTTCAAGAAGGTGAAATGGGGAATGGATTGTGGGAACATGGTAGATGTGTTAGGGAGAAAAGGCTCAGCTTTCACTAAAACAGTGGAGAAAGAGTCAGAGGCTGCCTTGTACACCTGTTCTGGGGTACAGCAAACCAAGATACTACTTCACAACTAAAAGGAGAGTGAGAATCAGAGAGACAAAGAAGACAAAACAACTAATTGCGAGTTATTAAAACTCCTAGTTGCTGGGAAGGGCTCACTCCCACCCTCAAAATATTAAGCAAGGGTAAAACTCCTCATTAAATTGCCCAATGCTCAAGACAAACATAGAATACTGAAAGCAACAAGAAAAAAGAGAACCATCACATACAAAGGAATCTCGATAAGACTAAGTGTTGATTTTCATCTGAAACCATGGAGGCAAGAAAGCAATAGTATGACATAGTTAAGGTGCTAAAGAAAACAAAAAAACTCCAGCAAAGAATTCTCTATCCAGGAAAGCTGGCATTCAAAAGTGAAGGAGACCTCAAAATATTCACAAATGAACAGTAATTAAGAGAGTATACCAATAAGAAACCTGAACTTCAAGAAATACTAAAGGAAATGCTGCAGGTCAAAGGGAAAAAACAGGAGAGAGAGGATTGGAGAAGATTGTAAAAAAAACTAAAAGATAAAAACATAAATAAAAACAACATATGGCATACATAAATCTAAAGAAAATATGTAATGTAAGTAATTCCTTGACAGTAATAACATTGAATTTTAATAAATTAAACTTATCAGTCAAGAGACACAGAATGGCAGAAAAGATAAGGAAATATGACCCAACTATATGCTGTCTACAAGAAACTCACCTTTAAACCAGGGATACAAGCATGCTGAAAGCGAATGGTTGGAAAAGAATTTTACCAACACATAATAACTAAAATGGGGTGGGAGTAGCTATACAAATATCGAATAAAATAGATTTTAAATGCTAAATGATTGTAAGACACAAAGAGGACACTATATATTATTAAAACAGGTAATCAAGCAAAAAGAAAGAACAATCATAAATATTTATGCACCTTATCAGGGCACCTCAAAATACATGAGGCAAACACTGGAATGGCTAAGTGGAGAAATAGATGCCTGTACAATTATAGTGGGGGAATTTAATACACCATAATCACTATTAGAAAGAATATCTCGATAGAGAATCAATAAACAAGCAAAGACTTTGAATAAAACATTAGATGGCATGACCTTAATACACATATACACAACATTACACCTAAATATAGCAGAATATACATTGTTCTCAAGTGCACATAGATCATTCTCCAGACTAGACCACAGGTTATGCCACAGCCAAACTCTCAATGAATTCAGAAAGTTTGAAATTATACATAGTTATTTCTCTTACTACAATGGAATGAAGCTGGAAATCAGGAAGTGGCAGAGAACCAGATGAGGCACAAATATATGGAAGTTAAACTAAACACTATTACACAAACAGTGGGTTAAGAAGGAAATCTCAAAAACAAAACCAGTAACTGCCTTGAAATGAATGAAAATGACAACACAACTTATCAAAACCTATGGGATGCAGCAAAAAATGTGGGAAATTCATAGCCATTAAAGGCTATATTAAAAATGAAGAAAGAACAAAAATAAAAGACCTAACCTGGAGTTCTTAGTACAATTTCCCAACCTGAAGGAATTAGAAAAAGAACAACAAACTAACCCAAAAGAAAGGAGAAATAAAAACATAGCATTTACAGAACTAAATGTAATTGAAAATAAGAAAGCACAAGAAAAAGTAAACAAAAGGAAAAGATGGTTCCCAACTCAGGAAGACCAATTTGCTCACAAATAGAGAGGTAGAAGTCTTTCAAAAGCATGTGAGGTTCCTAATAGGTGAGGACAAACCAGTGTTTCAAGACCTCAGTGTTGTTGCATCTAACTATGAATCTTGTCATCCAAGGAATGAAGCCGGGGGTTACCATGGGCCCCAAGGAATGGGAAAGGGAAGAATAGAAAAGATCAAACACGGGGTATTTAGTGAGCAATTGAAGTGTTCTACATGATCTTACAATGATGGACACAAGCCATGTTAAATTTTATCAAAATTTTTAAAAGTGAACAATCTGAAATGTAAACCATAATGTAAACCACAGACCATATTTAGTAGCTATGTTTCACTATGTATATACCAGTTATAACAGAGGTGCCATCCACATACAAAAAGTTATTAAT
Source organism: Tolypeutes matacus (assembly GCA_026826555.1). Classification (NCBI taxonomy): domain Eukaryota; kingdom Metazoa; phylum Chordata; class Mammalia; order Cingulata; family Chlamyphoridae; genus Tolypeutes; species Tolypeutes matacus. Next base: position 1,527,503 of record JAKSZT010054437.1, on the reverse strand, counting down.
ATGGGAAAGAGGAAAAGGAGTATGTTGGGTATATGAGAGTCCCCTGTATTCTGTATGTGACTTTACTGTGACCTAAAGCTTCTTTGAAAACAAAATGAAAAATAGTAAGACTGGGGAATGAATGGACAAAAATGTCACTGTACAGACAGGACACCAGGTGAAAGGCAAAAAGTAAAAAAAAAAAAAAAAAACTTTAAAATACTATTTTTCAGTATTTTTAATATCAAAATCTTTTTATTTAATTTAATTTATATATTTTTAAAATTTTTATTATGTTTCTTATTTTTAAACATTTCATTATTATTTTATTTTGCTATTAATTGTATATGGCTATTTTAATGACTTCATTTTTGAAGAAGATTTGGATCACAAAAGGGTTACAACTGGGATAGGGGAAGATCATTGGTGTGGGGTGTCAGTAATGGGGAATACATGGGAGGAAGTCCACCTTGACATACATATAAGGTATATAAAAATGTTCATGGGGCATTGTCATAGTGGGTTGAGACTCACACAATAACCAAAAGAATATTGAATTCCCATTTTGGAGAGCTCTGCCACCTTCTCTAAGGGAGGAGCAACTGTCCCCCAAGTGCAGGGGCAGTGACTGGTGAAGGAGGGTGATCCACTGTTGGGCCCTTGATATTGATGACTAGGCTGATGAGACTTTGCTCTTGAAATTGACTCTTAGGCTATTGTTATGGGGTGCCTAATCATTGCCTCTTGAAAGCCTCCTTGTTGCTCAAATGTGGCCACTCTCTAAGCCAAATGCAGCATATGAATGCATTACCTTCCCCTCAACATGGTACATGACTTTGGGGATGAGCCTCTCTAGCACCGAGGGATTACTACCAAGCACCAACTAGCAATGCAACTGGAAAAAGACCTCAAATAAAAGGGGAGAAAGGTAAAGACAAATAAATGTATATGGCTAAGGGTCTTCAAAGTAAATCGGGAGGTCATCCCAGAGGTAACACTTACGCACATCTCAACAGGATCTCGTAGTCTGCCAAAGTAAATACTACCCCAAACAGTGGGGTTCCTGATGGCTCTGGAGATACCCAGGTCCTATGGTCAGTTTTGTGCCTTGCTAGTGGACCCTACCTTGGAGTATATGCCCCTGAAACTGACAGATGTGGACTCAATTATGTCTTTCCTAACATGACTCATACATCCCTTCTATTTAAACCTATACTTGGTGCTGGAGTTTGTAGGTGTATGTCCAAGAGACATGAGTCTATGGGCTGTCCATGTGCCAGCTGGGCCTGGAAACTCAGCGGACTTGTAATACCTACTCAACAGCTCATTGAGTAGTTGTCATTTGGACTCACAGTTGTCATTGAACTCACCCAGGACAACTAACAATAAGATGATGATGGACAACAACCATCCCAAGGAACAGAGATAGTCTCCAAATGCAAGCAAGATAGTCCCATCCATCTTCCCCATGGGATATAAGACCCTTCTCAATTAGAGGTGGAGTGGACATCACCATCCCAGAATCCTCAGGATTGTGGAGAGAACTATGGACTAGAGTGGACTTACTGGTATTCTACTATAGACTTATTGTGATTCTAGCAATGGAAGAAATTACAACATTGATGTGGAGCCAGTGGCCACTGAAGGCTCTGGGATCAGGGAGAGGGAAAAATAGTTATTTGGGGGCTTTTTCAAGACTTAGGAATTGTCCTGAATGACACTGCAATGACAGATATAGGCGATTTTATATCACCACATGACACGCAGAACTCTGTGGGAGAGGGTGTAGACTACAATGTGAACTATAGTCCTTGCTTAATGGCAATGTCCCAAGATGTGTTTATCAATTGCAATGAATGTGCCACCCTACCGAATGATGTTTATGTGGGAGGGTGTGGGAGGTGTGGGGAGTGGGGGATATGGGAATCCCTACAGGTTTTGTGTCACATTTATATAATTAAAGTATATTTTAAAAAATTAAAAATATATATTTTTTAAAAATCAGGACACATGATCATAGAGGGTTATGGGATTTTCTTTTGACGGCTTTAGGACAGGATCTGATTTATGGTTTAATAGGATTTCTCTGATTGCCTTATTGAGAATTGAGAGTGTGAGCTGGGAGATTGGTTAAGATGATGATGTAATAATCCAGGAAATACACTATGGAGCATAGCATTGCAGGGCAGATAGCAAGAAATTGTCTAATTTTGGATACAGTTTTCTATTGTAGGTGGGTTGTAAAAATGTAACATCTATTTTGAAAGAGGTTCTGGCATTAATTATAAAACTTAACATATACTTACCATATGTCCCAACAAATCCAATTCTGGCTATTTACACATGAGAAAAAAATATGTTCACAAAAATATTTGTACTATAAAGTCCACAGAAGCATTGCACATAATAACTAAGAACTTGAAAGTCCCCACATGTTCGTCAATGGGGGAACTGTGGTATATTCATACAATGAAATATTCTTCATCAAGAAATAGGAATGACCCAGTGATATACTAATATTGATTATATTGACAAAATATTTTCCTTCATGAAAGAAGCCTTATGTGATATAGTATGTATGCTTTCATACATATTAAATTCTAGAACAAGTAATACTAATATATGGTGGAAAAAATCAGAACAATATTTAGCTATGGTGGCTGGGATTGACAAGGTATTGTATAGGGAGCAGCATGAGGAAGATTTCTGGAATGACAGAATCTTCTATAACATGATAGATATTTGGATTACATGTGTGTATTTAATTTGAGCCTTATGTTTTTGAGACGTTTCATAAAATAATGTGGGAAAAATTAATTTTCTTGAACATCCAAAAAAGAAAGATGGTTCTTTGAGAGGATTAAAATAATTGACAAACCTTTAGTTAGACTAATTAAAAAAGAGAGAGAATATCCAAATACATAAAATATGAAATGAGGAAGAGGATATCACCACTGACCCCACAGAAATAAAGTATACCATAACAGGGTAATTTGAAAAACAATATGCCAACAAGATGGATAATTTAGAGGAAATGGACAAATTTCTAGAAACACACAAGCAGCCTAAATTGTCAAAAGAAGAAATTGATGAACTCAACAGACCAATCAAAAGTAACAAGATAGAATTAGTCATCAAAAACCTCCCGGCTAAGAAGAGGCCAGGACCAGAATTCACAGGTTAATTTAACCAAACATTCTGGAACAGACAAACACCAATCCAGCTTAAACTCTTCCAAAAATTAGACGTGGAAGGAATATTGCATAACTCATTCTATGATGTCAACATTACCCTAATACCAAACCCAAACAAAGATGACACAAGAAAGGAAAACTATAAACCAAACTTTCTAATGAATCTAGATGCTAAAATCCTCAGCAAAATACTTGCTAACCATATTCAACACCACATCAAACAAATTATACAACATGACCAAATGGATTTCATCCCTGGTATGCAAGGATAAGAAAATCAATCAAAGTAATACACCACATAAACAGATCAAAAGAAAAAAGTCACATGATCATCTCTATAGATGCAGAAAAAACATTCGACCAAATACAGTACCCTTTCCTGATAAAACACTACAAAAGATAGGAATAGAAGGAAACTTCTTCAACATAAAGGTCTTTATGAAAAATATTCAACTAACATCACATTTAATGGTAAAATCCTAAAAGCTTTGCCTCTAAGATTGGGAACAAAACAAGGATGTCCACTTTTACCATATCTATTTAACATTGTGTTAGAAGAACTTGCTCAAGCACTTAGGCAAGAAAAAGATATAAAAGGCATCCAAATTGGAAAGGAAGAAGTAAAAATTTCACTATTTGCAGATGACGTGATCCTATACATAGAAAGCACTGAGAAATCTACAACAAAGCTTCTAGAGCTCATAAATGAGTTCAATAAAATCACAAGTTATAAGGTCAATGTGCAAAACTCAGTAGCACTTCTGTACACCAATAAAAAGCAATCTGAGGAGGAAATAAAGAAAAAAAATCCCATTTATAATACCAACTAAAAGAATCAAATGCCTAGGAATAAATTTAGTTAAAGATGCCAATGAGTTATATGCATAAAACTACATAATACTGTTAAAGGCAATCAAAGAAGACTTAAATAAATGGAAGAATATTTCTTGTTCATGGATAGGAAGACAAACATCATTAAGATGTCTATCCTAGCTGAAATAATCAACAGATTTAATGCAATCCCAGTAAAAATCACCACAGTATTTTTTTACTGAAGTGGAAAAGCTAATTATGAAATTTATTTGTAAGGGCAAGGGGCCCTGAATAGCCAAAGACATATTGAAAAAGAAAAATGAAATTGTAGGAATCACACTACATGACTTTAAAACATACTAAAAAGGTACAGTGGTCAAAACTGCATGGTATTGGCACAAGGCGAGACATAATGACCAATGAAACTGAATTGAGAGTTCTGATATAGATCTTTACATATAAAGTCAATTGATATTCAACAAGGCCACCAAGCCCATTCAACTGGGAGAGAATAGCCTCTTCAACAAATGGTGTTTGGAGAACTGTTTATCCATATCTAAAAGAATGAGAGGAACACCATCTCACATCTTACACAAAAATTTACTCAAGATGGATCAAAGATTTCAATATAAGACCCAATACCATTAAGAACTTGAAAGATAATGTAGGGAAGCATCTACAGAATCTTGTGTTAAGAAATGGTTTCATGAACTTTACAACCAAAGCACAAGTAATGAGAGAAAAAAAATAGATAAATGGGACCTCATCAAAATTAAAAACTTTTGCACCTCAAAGGATTTTGCCAAGAACATAAAAAGGCAGTCTTCCCAATGGGAGAAAATATTTGGTAATCATTTATCTGATAGGGGCCTATTATCTAGCATATATAAAGAAAACTTACCCCTCAAAAATAAAAGTAAAACACGTTTTAAAAATGGGCAAGTGATTTGAAAAGACACTTCTCCAAAGAAGAAATACAAATGGCTAAAAAGCACATGAAAAGATGCTCAACATCACTAGCTATTAAGGGAAATGCAAATCAAAACTACAAAGATATGTCATCTTACACCCATTAGACTGGTGGCTATTAAAAAACAGAGGACTACAAGTGTTCAAGAGGATGTGGAGGAATGGGAATCCTCATCCACTGCTGGTGGGGTGCAGCCACTCTGGAGGACAGTTTGGCAGTGCCTCAGAAAAATAACTATAGAACTGCCATACAATCAAGCAATTGCACTGCTGGATATATACCCAGAAGAACTGAAAGCACGGACAGGAAGAGATGTATGCACACCAATGTTCATAATGGCCTGCTTCACTATTGCCAAATGTTGGAATCAACCCAAATGTCGTTCAATGGATTAATGGATAAACAAATTGTGGTATATACATACCATGGAATATTACTTAGCTGTAAAAAGGAGTACAGTATTAACACACAGGATAACATGTATAAATTTTGAGGACCTTATGTTGAGTGAAGCAAGCCAGGCACTGAAAGACAAATTATACATGGCCTCACTAATATGAATTGAAAAAATTGAGCAGACTCACAGAGCTACAGTCTAGAAGATAGGTTTACAAGAAATAGAAAGGGAGAAGAATTTGTGAACCAATGCCCATATGGGCAAAATCTATAATAAGGTGGAGGGGCAAGGCAGTGGTGTAATGATAATGTTGGGTTGGGTGGTGCTGGATTTTGAGGGGTGTGGGATGGGAAGGATGGGTTGGACTGTCCATAGAACTGGAGGGAGGGTTGTGGGAGGGAGCTGGTGAACACCTGGAATTGGTGGGTACATGGCTGAAACTACAATGTTAGGAATGCTCTTTTGGCAATATGGCAAATGAGAGTTTCTGGTTTGGGGTATTGAATGTAGGGGGCATTCGGGACAGGGCACACCTGGGGCAGACTTAGGGAGTACTTGTTCATCTTGACATAATGTGTTATACATGGAATGGAGAACCGCATATTGAGTGACAATGTGGTGGACTCCCATCCTGGGGAGGCATGCTATGTTCTCAAACAGAGAGGCAGGAGTCTCTTGAGAGCATGGTTGGTTCCTAAAAGGTGAGAACAGGCCAGTGTGTCAAGCCCTCAGTATTGTTTCAGATAACTGTGAATCCTGTCCTTCAGGGAGTGAAGACTGTTGGTTGCCATGGGTCCTGATGGGGAGGAGGAGGGAGAAATTGAAAAGATGGAACAGGGAGCATTTTTGCAGCTATGGAAATGTTCTACATGATCTTGCTATGAGGGATACAGGCCATGTTGAACTGCATCAAAGTTTATAAAAGTGTATGGTCCAAAATATAAACCATAATGTAAACCATTGACCATAGTTGGTAGCTATGTTTCAATATTTGTACATCAGTTGTAACAAACATACCATTCACATATAAAATCCTGTTAATAGAGAAAAGGGAAAAACTGGGAAGATGTTGAGTATTTGGGAGTCTCCTGTATTGGTACATGACTTTTCTGTAACCTAAAACTTCCTTGAAGACAAAATGAAAAAAGTGACACTGAAGCAATCAACAGAAGAAAATGTCACTGTACATATAGGACAAAAGGTCTTAAAAAGATGAAAGGCAAAATGTAAAAAAATTTTTTTACTATTTTTCATTATTTCTTATTATCACAAATTTTTATTTTGTAATAATTTATTTTTCAATTTTTATATTTTATTTCTTATTTTGAAAAGTATCATTATTTTTCATTTTCTCATTAATTTTATTTCTGTTATTTTATTATCTTCATTTTTGAAGAAGTTTTGGATCACTGAAGGGTTACAATGTTAGGAGGGGAAGATCATAGGTGTGGGGTGTCAGTGATGGGTAATACATGGGAGTAAGATCAACTGTGCATACATATCAGGCATATAAATGTGTTCAAGCGTTCATGGAGCATTATCATGGTGGGTGTAGATTCACACATTAACCAAAGGAATATCAAATTCCCATCCTGGGGAGCTCTGCCACATTCTCTAATGGATCAGCAAGAATCCTCTGAGTACAGGGGCAATAACTAATTAAGGGAGATAGTCCATTGCCAGGTCCTTCATATTGATGACTGTGTATATGAATCTTTACTCTTGAAGTTGAAACTTGACCTAGTATTATAGGGTGCCTAAGAGTTGCCTCCTGGTAGCCTCCTTGTTGCTCAAATGTGGCCTCTCTCTAAGCTGAACTCTGCATATAAATATATTACCTTCCACCCTGCATTCAACATGACTGCCAGGGGTGAACCTCCCTGGAACTGAGGGATCACTACCAAGCACCAACTAGCAATGCAACTGGAAAAAGACTTTGACCAAAAAGGGGAAAGGAAAAGATAAATGAGTTTATATGGCTAAGAAACTTCAAAGTGAGTCCGGAGGTCATTCGAGATGTTACAATTATCAGCAGGATCTCATCGACTACCAAAGTAGATACCCTAAATAGCAGATCTTCTGAGTGGTTGAGAGACATCCAAACACTATAATTAGGGCTGATAGCTCAGAAATTTGGGGCCTTGCCAGTGGACCCTACTTTGGAATTTATGCTCCCCAGAGTGACAGAGTTGGACTCAGCTGTGGTTTCCCTGCACATGGCACTTCCATCCTTCTGTTTGAACATACATTAGTTCTAGAGTTGGTATGTGCATATCCAAAAGATAAATCTTTGGGCTGTCCATGTGCCAGCTGGGTTCAGAGCCTCAGCAGAGTTGTAAAACCTACACTCCAGTTCATTGGTCTCACCCAGGACTACTAACAATGAGGTGAAAATGGGCAACTACAATATCAAGGAACTGAGAGAGTTTACAACAACAAGTAAGAGCGTCCTATCCATCAGCCCCATAGGATTGCAGCCCCCTCTCAATTAGAGGTGGAGTGCACATCAGCATCCCAGAATCCTGAGGATTGGGCCATGAACTATAACTAAAGTAGGCTTACTGATAGTCTACTATAGACTTGTGATTCTAGCAATAGAAGAAATTATATCATTTAGGTGGAGGCTGTGGTCCCTGGAGGTTCTGAAGGCAGGAAGAGGGGAGAAAAGGTATAATATGGGGGCATTTTTGGGTCTTGGGATTTGTCCTGAGTGACATTGCAGTGACAGATGCAGGCCATTATATATCTTGCCATAACCTACAGAATTGGGTGGGAAAAAGTGTAAACTACAATGAAAACTTTAATCCATGCTTAATCACAATGCTCCAAAATGTGTTCATTAATTGCAATGAATGAACCTCACTAATGAAGGATATTGTTAATATGGGAATAGGTTGGAGTTGTGGGGAGCAGGGCATATGGGAATCTCCTATATTTTTTATGTAACATTTGTGGAATCTAAGTATTTTCAAAAAAAGGAAAAAAGAAAAAAAGAAAGTGAAACAGCAGCCTACTCAATGGGAGAAAATATTTGGAAACCACATATCCAATAAAAGTTTGATTTTCATTCTATATAAAGACATTTATACCATTCAGCAATAAAAGACCAAATCAATTAAAAATGAGCAGAATAATAATTTAAAAAAAAGAAAGAAAGAAAAATGAGCAGAATATTTAATTTGACATTTCTCCAATGGGGAAATGCAAATAGCCAAAAAGCACATGAAAAAAATATCCGCATCATTAGTTAGTAAGGAAATGTAAATCAAAATGACAATGAGATATCATCTCACACTCCATAGAATGGCTGTTATTTAAAAAAAATAAACAGAAAACAATAAGTGCTGGAGAGGATCTGGAGAAATATGAACACTCCTTCACTGTTGGTGGGATTTTAAAATGGTGCAGCCTCTGAGGAAGATAGTTTGGCCATTACTCAGGAAGCTAAAAAGAAATGCCATATGATCCAGCAATTCCTCTACTAAGAATGTATCCAGAAGAACTGAAAACTGTGACATAAACAGATATCTGCATACTGATGTTCATAGTGGCATTATTCACAATTGTCAAAATATGGAAACAAACCAAGCATCCATCAAACAAAATGTGGTATGTACATATGATGGAATGCTAGCTATGGTGTTGTAAGAAGAAATGAATTTGGGACACATGTGATAATATGGGTGAATCTTGAAGACATTCTGCTAAATTAAATAAACCAGACACAAAAGGATAAATATTGCATTGTCTCATTAATATGAACTAAATATGAAGAATAAATGCATGGATTTAAAACATAGAATATATGTTATTAGGAGATAATAGGAGGGCTGGGAAGGACTACTGATGTTTAATGTATGTAGAAGTTTTAATTAACTTTACTGTAAAAGTGCAGAAATGCATAGAGTTGATGTTAACACATTATAGTGAGTAGCAGCTATTTTATAAATGGGATTCTTGCTGAAAAGGGTGGTCTAGGGATATAAATGTCAATTGAAAGAAAACTAGAAAATGATCTAGTGACTGAATAACACAGTGAACCCAGAGGTGGATGGGAATAGTGGTTGATGGTATGGATACAAGATTGTTCTTCTGTGAGCTAGAGCAGATGTATGCCACTATTGCAGGGTGGTGGGAATGTTGAGAAGCACAGGAAAAATACAATTGGTTGTGACCTATGGACTGTGGTTAACAGCGATACTGTAATATTCTTGCATCAATGCCAAAGATATACTGTGTTGATAAAGAAGGGGTATGAAAAAAGTGTGCCAAATGTACACTGTGGACCATGGTTGGTGGTAATAGTTTGATGATATTGTTTCATAATCCATAACAAATATTTCAATATCATGTGGTATATTGGTGAAGGGGTGTTGTATGGGAATTTTACACATGTGTATGGCTGCTTTGTAAGTTCACAACTTATGTAATAAAAATATATTAAAAATAATAATAATAGGGTGAGTTGGGGGGAAAATACACCAAATATAAGATATGGACTACAGTTAGTAGTAATATTTTGTTGATATTTTTCATAATTTATGACAAATGTTTCAAAACAATGCAAGATGTTGGTGGTGGGGTGATGTATGGGACCCCTGTAGGGTGTTATGCATGTTGTGGTTTGTAAGTTCACAACTTTTACTATACATTTGCTGTTTATGTTTGTTCATGTATAAAGGATATACTTTAATAAAATTTTTTTAAGTTGAAAAAAATTACAACTTATTTTGCATAACTAGATTTAAAAAACTTCATATTTATAAGGAAGAATAAGTAATCTTGAATTGCCAATGCCACCTTGAAAAATAAGAAAAAAAATGTAAGATTCACAAATCCCAATATTAAAATTCAGTTCCAGGGAGGCTCACCCCCAGTAGTCATGTCCCACATTGAGGAGAATTAGTGAGTTTATTTTAGAGTTTGGCTTAGAGAGAGGCCACATTTGACTAACAAGGGATTTTCTGGAGATAACTCTTAGCCATTAATTTAGGCTTAGTTTCATTATTAAAAGGATAAAGTTCATAAGTGAAAGCTACAGTAATCAAAAGAGCATGGTAATAAAATTGCATTATGATCCAGCAATTCCTTTAATAGGAATATATCAAGAAGAACTGAAAACTGTGCCACAAACTTTTACACACTGATGTTCATAGGGGGCATTATTCAAAAATGGTAAAAGATGGAGAAAACCCAAATGTACATCAACCAATGAATTGGTAAACAAAATGTGGTATGTACATATGATGGAATACTATGCTGCTGTAAGAAGAAATGAATTTGGGACACATAGGATAACACAGATGAACCTTGAAGACATTATGCTAAGTGAAATAAGCCAGACACAAAATTACAAGTATTGCATGGTCTCCCTAATATGAACTAAATATGAAGAATAAACACATGGAGTTAAAATCTAGAGTATAGGTTTCTAGGAGATAAAAAAAAAAAGCCAGAGAAAGTGTACTGATGCTTAATGTATGAAGAAGTTTTAATTAACTTCATTGTAATTGTGTGGAAATGGATAGATTGATGGTAACACATTACCAGAGCTGTTTTATAAATGGGATTGTGACTGAAAAAGTTAGTCTAGGGATGTAAATGTCAATTGAAAGAAACCTAGAGAATAATCTAGGGACTGAGATTATTCTCTAGAATAATCTAAAGGTGGGAGAGAATTGTGGTTAATGGTACAAATAAAGAATGTCTATGAACTAGAAAAAGTATACATGGATATTTCAAGGTGGTAATAATGTGAATAAGCATTGAAAAAATACAAATAATGTAATCTATGGACTATAGTTAACAGCAATATTGTAATATTCATGAATCAATGCCAAAATGTACTATGTTAATAATACGGGGTATGGAAATATATATCAAATGTAAGCTATAGACCATAGTTAGTGGTAGTAGTCTGATGAAATTATCTCATAATTTGTAACAAATATTCCACAACAAAGTAGTGGGTTGGTGGAGGGGTATTGTTCGGGATTTCCACACATGTGTAGGATTGTTTTGTAATATCACAATTTCTCTCATAAAAATATATTAAGAAAACAGCATGGTACTGATGGAAGGACAAATGTATAAAACAATGAAATTGGCCAAAGCAGTGCTGATGCAAAATACCAGAAATCTGTTGGTTTTTATAAAGGTGTTAATTTGGGTAGAAGCTTACAGTTACCAGGCCATGAAACATAAATTATTTCCCTCACCAAAATCTGTTGCCATGTGCTGAAGGTCCAGCCTTCCTCTTCCTCGTAAGGCTCCATGGTCCTAGATTTTTCCAGTATTAGCTGTAGCCTGGGATAAGTCTCCTCTCTTTCATGGAGCTCTTTTCTTTCCAGGCTAAGCTGCTCTGCTCTCTCCACAAGGCCAGCTGTAAATATTGGGCAAATGTCTTGTCTCCCTTCCCTGGGCCTTTGCTGTGTCTAATGGAGCCTTCTCTTCCCCCATGTATCTGCTTCTCTGTATTCTTCTCCTGTGTGTTAAATTCCTGGTGTTCCACATCAAAATTCTGACTAATTCCTCTGCCATGTATTTTTCTCTATGAATCCCTCCCACCATGGGGATGGGGATTCAACATCCTACTGACGTGGTCCAATCAAAGCCTTAATCATAATTTAATCAAGCAAAAGTGAAACCTGAATTCAATGCAATCTAATATATCTAGAGGAACAAACCAGTTTACAAACATAATTCAATATCTCTTTTTGGAATTCATAAACAATATCAAACTGCTATAAAAAATAGAAATCAACCCTCACTGTATGGTCAGCTCGTTTTTGAAAAGGTTGCCAAGTCCAGTAAATTGGAAAATAACAGTGTTTTCAACAAATATTGCTCAGAAAACTGTATATGCACATATAAAAGAATGAAGGTGCACCCTTACCACATACCATGGACAAAACCCAACTCAAAATGGAACAAAGACCAATATACTGCAATAAGAACCATAATACACCTAGAAGAAAACATGGGGAATTATGTTCAGGACTTCATTTTCAGTAATGGATTTTTAGATTGCATAGCCAAAGCCCAAATCACAAAATAAAATACAGATAAATGGCACAATATCAAAATGAAAAACTTTTATGCATCAAAGTACTATGTTAGGAAAATTAAATGACAGCCTAACAATGGAAGAACATATTTGAAAAGCACATATCTGAAAATGTTTTAGTATCCAGAAAATTAAAGAAATCCTACAACTAAACAACAAAAAGACAAATAACCTAATTAAAATATTGCCAAAAGAACAGACATTTCTCCAAAGAAGATAAACAAATGGCCAAAAAGCACAGGAACAGATGCTTAATCTGTAGTGGCTTGGAGTTATGTACTCCAGAAAAAAAAACAACACATATTTTTAACTCAATCCATTTCTGTGGGTGTGAACCCTTGTAAACAGGAACTTTTTTTTCCTTAAAGATACTTATATTACATAAATGTAACACAAAAATTATAGGGATTCCCATATGCCCCACCTCCCACAGACGGACAAAAATATGAAATGACATATGAAACCAAAGAATAAAATGGTGGATATTAATAATGCATAATATCATTGAATGTGAATGGACTAAACTCCCCAATCAAAAGATACAGGGTGACAGAATGGATTTAAGAAACATGTTCCATCTATATGCTGCTAATAAAAACTCACCTTAGACCCAGGGATACAAACCAGCTGAAAGTGAAAGGTTGGAAAAAGATACTCCATGCAAATAGTAACCAAAAAAGAGCAGGTGTAGCTATACTAATATCGAAAAAAAACACAGATTTTAAATGCAAAATAGTTATGAGATACAGATGGCCATTATATTTTAACAAAAGGGACAATCCACTAGGAAGATATAAAAATCATAAATATCTACACACCTAACCAGGGTGCCCCAAAATACATGCGACAATCTCTGGCAAAACTGAAGGGAGAAAGAGGCATCTCTACAATAATTGCTGGACAATTCAACACCCCACTCACATAATTAGATAAGACAACTAGACAGAAGATCAACAAGGAAACAGAGAACTTGAACAATATGATAAACAAGTTAGACCTAACAGACATATACAGAATACTGCATCCAAACTCAATGGGTTATACATTCTTCTCAAGTGCCCATGGATCTTACCCCAGGATAGACCACATCTTAGGGAATAATGCAGCTCTCAATAAATATAAAAAAAATTGAAGTTATACACACCAACTTCTCATATGGCAATGAAGCTGGAAATGAATAATAGACAGGAAAAAAGTAAAATTGCAAATGTGTGGAGGCTGAACAACACACCCCTAAATAATCAGCGGGTCAAAGAAGAAATGTCAAGTGAAATCAGTAAATATATTGGGACAAATGGAAATGAGAGCACAACTTATTAAAACTTATGGAATACATTGAAGGCAGTCTTGAGAGGGAAACTTATAGCCCTAAATGCCTATATTAAAAAAAGAAGAAAGAGCTAAACTCAAAGATTTAACTGAAAAACTAGAGACACTAGAAAAAGAACAGTAAACCAATCCCCAAGCAAACAGAAGGAAAGAAATAATTAAGATAAGAGCAGAAATAAATGAAAATGAGAACAACAAAAACGACAAAAAACAATAGAGAAAATCAACAAAACCAAAAGCTCGTTCTTTGAGAAGATCAATAAAATTGACAAACCCCTAACTAGACCAGCAAAGAAAAGAAGAGAGAAGATGCAAATAAATGAAAGCAGAAATGAAAGGAGAGAAGTAACAAATAACCCCACAGAATTGAAAAGGAACATAATAATATTATGAGAAACTGTAAGCCAACAAACTAGACCACCCATGTAAAATGGACAAATTCCTAGAAATACACAAACAAACTACACTGACACTACAGGAAATATAAGAACTTAACAAACCAATCACATTTGAAGAGATGGAATCTATCATCAAAAATCTCCCGGAAAAGAAAAGTCCAGGACCAGATGGCTTCACAAGTGAATTCTACCAAGCATTTCAAAAAGAATTAATACCAATCGTGTTTAAACTATTTCAAAAAACTGAAGAGGAGGGAAAATTACCCAACACATTTTATGAACCCAACGTGACCCTAATTCCAAAACCAGATAAAGATGCTACAAGAAAAGAAAATTATATACCAATCTCTCTAATAAACTTAGAAGCAAAAATTCTCAACATAATACTTGCAAATTGAATACAAGAACATATCAAAAGACATCAAGACCCCATTTCTGTAAGCAAATATATTTATATATATATCATTTTACAAATATTGGTATGTATTGTGAAAAATTTGATTTTTACCTACAATAAAAAAAAAATTAAAAAAAGAAGAAATGATTAGACTTGGATCAGAAATATGGAGAAGAAAATCCCAAAAGAGCATGATGTACAAAGTGGGAGGTAAAACTCCAGATGCAACAGGATCTGGCTGAGAAGCTGCAGTTCAAAGAATAGGAGTGTGGAGTTGTTTTTGGCTCCCACAAATCTTCCTATACTTGATGTAATGTCATCTATATGGCTTTGTCTCAAAATTAATTGGGTTTCTGTGTTTTGTGCTCATTTTGCCTACTTCCCTAACATTACTACTGAGAAAGGATGATATTATTTATGTCAAGATGAACACATTTACTCTTCTATATCAATCAATTTTATTAAAACACTTACAGAAATTGAAAAAAAAAAAAAAAGACCAAGTGGGTTTTATTCCTGGTATACAAGGCTGGTTCAACATAAGAAAATCAATCAACGTAATACACCACATTAACAAATTGAAGGTAAAAAGCCACATGATCATCTCAATACATGCAGAAAAGGCTTTCAACAAAATCTAGCACCTGTTTTTGATTAAAAAAAAAAAAAACACTTCAGAAGATAGGAATAGAAGGAAAATTCCTCAATATGGTAAAAGGCATATATGAAAAACTCCCAGCTAACATCATACTCAATGGGGAAAGGCTGAAAGTTTTCCCTCTAAAATCAGGACAAGATAAGGATGCCTACCATCACCATTTTTATTCAATACTGTACTGGAAGTACTAGCTAGGGCAATTAAACAAGAAAAAAAATTAAAGGCATCCAAACAGGAAAAGAGGAAGTAAAACTCTGTTTGAAGAGGACATGATACTGTATTTAGAAAATTATGAAGTATCCACAACAAAGCTACTTGAGCTAATAAATGAGTTCAGCTTAGTGGCAGGATACAAGATCAACATGCAAAAATCAGTAATGTGTTTGTGCACTAGTATTGAACAATCTGAAGAAGAAATCAGGGAAAATATCCAATTATAATAGCAACAAAATGACTCAAATACCTAGGAAGTAATTTAACCAAAGAAGTACAGCACCTATATGCAGAAAAATATGAAACAATGCTAAAAGAAATTTTAAAAAAGCCCTAAAGAAATGGAATGACATTCCCTGTTCATGGGAAGGAAGAATAAATATCATGGAGGTGTCCATCTCACCCAAAGTGATTTATAGATTCAATGCAATACCAATCAAAATTCTAACAGCCTACCTCACAGAATTAGGAAAGGAAAATACCAAATTCATTTGGAAGGGGAAGTGCACCAAAAATAGCCAAAAGCATTCTAAGAAAAGTAGAGCAACATGGGAGAAATTTCACTGCCTAACCCTGAAATATACTACAAAGTGACAGTGGTCAAAACAGCATGGTACTGGCATAAAGAGAGGCAAATCTATCAGTGGAATAGAATTGAGAAACCAGAAACAAACCCTTACCTATACAGTCAACTAATTTTTGACAAACCTACCAAGGCCATGTTAACGGGACCTAACAGTCACTTCAACAAATGTTGCTGGGAGAAATTGATATCTATAACCAAAAAAATAAAAAAAAAAAAAATGAAAGAGGACTCCTATCTCACTCCCTATACAAGAATCAACTCAAAATGAATCAAAGACCTAAATATAAAATCCTGAACCATAAAACTCCTAGAAGAAAATGTAGGGAAACATCTTCAAGACCTTGTAGTAGGTGGTAGTTTCTTGGACATTACACACAAAGCATGAGCAATTAAGGAAAAATTAGATAAATGGGACCTCCACAAAATTAAACTTTTGCATCTCACAGAAGTTTTTCAAAAGGGTGAAAGGCAGCTGACTCAACGGGAGAAAATATTTGGAAATTACATGTCAGATAAGCATTTAATATCTAGGATATAAAAATAGATGCTACAACTCAACAATAAAAAAAACAAATGACCCAATTAAAAAATGGACAATGGACTTGAATAAATTTTGTCCAAAGAAGAAATACAAATGCCAAAAAAAATATGAAGAAATGCTCAACGTCACTAATGATTAGAGAAATGCAAATCAAAACTACAATGAGATATCATTTCTCACCTCTCAGAATGGCCACTATTAAAAAGACAGAGAACTACAATTGTTGGAGAGGATTTAGAGAGATAGGAACACTTATTCACCATTGGTGGGAGTGCAGAATAGTACAGCCACTTTGGAGGACTATTTGGCAGTTCCTAAAGAAGCTGAATATAGACTTGCCATGTGATCCACTACTGGACATATACCCAGAAGAACTGAGAGCAGTGACATGAACAGACATCTGCACACTGATGTCATGGTGGCAATATTCATGATTGCCAAAACCCAGGTGTTCATCAACCAAAGAGTGGATAAACAAATTGTGGTGTATTCACATGGTGGAACATTATGCAGCTGTAAGAAGAAATGAAGTCATAAAGCATATGATATCATAGATGAACCTGGAGGACATTATGTTGAGTGAAGCAAGCCAGACACAAAATGACAAAGATTGTATGATTGCATTACTATGTACCAAATATATTGTGTAACATATTGCATGATTAAAAAAAAACATTTATATGTATCCAATACATTTACTTGAGAAATGTATGTATTTATTCAACTGTGTTTTGAAAATAATTTTCATATTTCTCAAATTCTTAAACATTAATATGAGGTGGAAGATTGGAAAATGTTTTTACTTATTGATTATTTGTAATATAACAAAATCAGAGAAAAATGCAATGCCATCAGCCTTATGGTATGAGAAATGCTAACAGAAGTTCTGGAGGTTAAAGGAAAACCATACCAGATGAAATCACTGGATGTATCAGGAATGACATATGCTAAGAAGTTTGAATATGTCATTCTGGACATTGTGAAAAACTAAGTTAAAGCAGATAGTAATGATTGGAAGATGAATATTGAAATTTTAAATAATAATTGAAATGAGATAATATGGTTTATGACTAAATGGTTATTGGAGTAGAAAAATAATGAAGTAAGATATATTTTACCAATCCCTTAGGAAAAAATAGGGCAAAAAGGAGATGGGGCAAATATCAAACAACATTGAGGTAGCATGGAATTATGTGCCTCAGAAATTCATGTTCATAATCTTAATCTATCCCTTTATGTTTGAACCCATTGTAAATAAGGGTATTTTTTAGGCTATTTCAGTTAAATTGTGTCCAACTGAACCATTATGTGTCTCCATCCTATTACTGTAGTTCTTATAGAGAAGGCCACAGAAAGAAAAAACATGGGGAGCAGTGGGAACCCGGAAGTCAACATTATCTGGAAGAGAAGTGTGAAAACATTTCCATGTGTATTGCACTATGATAGGAATCTTGAAAGATGGATGGAAAGCCAGAAGACACTGAAAATAGGAGGAAGCAAGTCTTCTATCCTCTGAAACCAAGAGTTAATAAATTGTTAAACTAACCCATTGTATGATATTTGTTTTAGCAGCTAGGAAACTAAAAAGAAGTACAAAACAAACACACATACAAAAGAAAAAACAAACAGTAACCCAGCATGAATCAGAACTTATATTTAAAATAAATAACCTAAACAATTCAACTTAAAGACAAGGATTATCAAAGAAGTTAAAAAATATACAATCTAAACCTATATTGTTGATAAGAATTTATATTTGAAATGAAAGGAGCATATGTGATGGAAATAAAATGTAAAAGAGATGGAAAAATATAAGTAATGAAAACACAAACCAAAAGACATCTGGTGGCTGAATGTCCATATCCTTTTCAATAACTGTAGACCTTAAGGCAAGAAGTATAATAAAATGTTGAGTGATTTTGCATCATGACAAATGGTTCGTTTCAATAGCAACACCTAACAATTCCAAATTTTTATGTGTCTACTAATATTTCTTAAATGTATATTGAATAAAAAGACAATGTAAAAAGAGAATTTTTAAAACATCTGAAATTATAGTTGGAGTTGTAAATACAATTCAGTCAGGATATAAAACACTATAAGAATCATCATAATATTAAAAGAATTGAAGTTTTATTTCTGTTTAAATTATTGCCTCATTAATACTCATCAAGTCACTTTACAGATTCAAATATCCTAATATTTCTTGATATACAAAAATTGTACTCTTGCACATATTTTTATTTATGTCCTATTCTCTCATTATCTAGAGCCAGTTATTATCCACAAATTACCTCTGGGCAATGTCAATAATGATGCCAAGGACTCTGCTCCCATGGAATTTCCCTAATGCCATATTGAACTGAATACAGAGGAAGTTGTTATAAAAGAGAATTATTATTCTTAGGATATCAGTATTTCAGGTAAACCTGCCCACTTGTGCTTGTCTGCACCTGAAATAGATTTGGACCCATTCCAGAAATCCTAACTTCCACATCCAGCATAAGAGGACGATACTATCTTGTGAGTATTTTTGTAATTTTGTTTTACTTTTTCCTTTTCCTTTACCTTATTCCATAAATCGCCCACTCTTCTTTCCTGTACTGTTCATTTATTTATTGACACTAATAGGACTAGAATAGAAAATATAGATAGGGAAATTATTCACATAATGAGACCAATGTCTTCCTTTAAATGTATTGAATTAAAATACTTCATTCCAGAAACTTTAGAATTGTCATGGAAGCAAAGAGTGACCATATAACAAAAATGGATGGAGGCTATGCCAGCAATGTAGAAGGGACAGGGTGGTGACCACGTACTGTTCAGAGATTCAGTATGCAGAATAATTTCAATGTATAATTAAATAAATTTAGGGATGGGGGTTGTGTTTGTCTACTAACTGGAAATATTGTTTTATGCATAGTGTTGCTATTTAATAGATTCATGAATGTTTCCCTGTTATTTTATCTTTGCCAATCTATACCAAAGATTTTTCCACTTATTCAAAGTTAATCAATGAATCTTGACATAAAATAAAATGTGAACATAAGCACATATTTCAGGTGTAATTCTTGGACTTTTGTTATAATATATCATGAAAGAGCATGTATTTGTTCATTATTCATCTCCAGCTTCCAGAGTAGTGTTTGCAAATAACTCACCCAAAAATATTTTCAAAGATTGGCTTAATTTTAAATAAATAAAAATTAAATGGATATGGGAATGAATAAATTAATGAAGACTATATAAATGCCTAAAGTATGTCTTTCAATTCCTCAAGTTGAAAAATACATCTTTCAAGTCTTTGCAAACAATGCAATGCACAATTTGCATTTACACTTTGGGGAGAAAACTCACCCATGTAATATTCTATCCACCCCAGGAAATTTTTGTTGAGCAGGGAAACTCCCTGGGACCTGCCAGTCTACAGGTATGGAAAGGGACTCAAGTTTTCAAAAATGATTCAATATTTATAATATAGATTCGATATTGTCATTTACAAAACAAAAAATAATAGTAAATATAACACATCGGGTTTCTCTTTCCCTTTTTCATTTGTATGGTAAAAACAATAGCACTATGTAAACATAAGATGAAATAAATGTAAGTGTTGTAGAGACATTTGCTTAATCATATCAGTGATTTGTAATTCTTATTTATACATTTTTTCAACATGATTACAATTCTTAATGCCTCCCTTTTGAAAAGCTTTACAAATGTTAAATTTATAAAGAAAGTATTAATATATATTTTATAGATAAGGAAATTTAGGTTAAAAGATGTTTGAGAGTCTCCTCAGTACTACAAAGCAAGGGAGTTGCAGAACTGGGATGCAAAACATATCTCTCCCTGAAGGCCATACATTTCAATCAGCTACTCTGCCAGGTGGAAATTCAAGGTAGAAACGTAAAGTTTATTGGTGATAAAATAGTAGCGTCATATCATTGTTCATATTCTGTTTGGCTATGAACTAATGATAAGTTCTAAAATTTTGAGAATATTTCTCAAGAATGTTATATATAGAAATTAGCTATATTCAATAAACTATAAACTCAATAAATCCTACAAGCAAAAATTAAACTCCAATATACTTATTTTATAGTTACTAAATGATAGAAATGTATGCACTCATTGGTAAAAGTATTTAAAGTTCCCATTTTGCTAATAACACCCTCCAGAAAATAAATTATGAGGCAGGGAGACAAAAGACTGATAAGGCAATATTATGTTATATTCTACTACCAAGTAATACAGTGAAGGAAATCAGATAACATTAGTCTATAAATGTACATGTACTAATGTTTTTCCTCCCATACATTCTCCATGTTTTATAGGGATTATTTGCCTTCAGTTCTCCACATCCATAGCAAATTACCTAAAAATGTCCAACTCAACCAAAGTGACTGAATTCCTGCTTACAAGATTTTCTGATGTGTGGGAGCTCAGAGTCTTACATGCCATGCTGTTCCTCCTGATGTACTTGGCAACCCTCATGGGGAACTGTCTCATTGTCACAGTAACCACCCTCAACCAGAGTCTTCATACCCCCATGTACTTCTTCCTTAGGAATCTGTCTGTGTTAGACATGTGCTTCATTTCTGCCACTGTTCCCAAGGCATGCATCATCTTTCTGCTTGACAACAGAGCAATCTCCATAGCTGGATGTGCAGCTCAGCTCTTCCTTGTGTTTTTCTTTGCTACAGTAGAGCTGCTGTTGCTCACCATCATGGCCCGTGACCGCTATGTGGCCATCTGCCAGCCCCTCCACTACCCTGTGGTTATGAACACTCGTATCTGTGTCCAGATGACTCTGGCCTCTATACTCGGTGGTCTGACCTACTCAGGATTCCACACTGGCAACACATTCCGACTGCCCTTCTGTCAGTCCAACGTGGTCCATCAGTTCTTCTGTGATGTCCCCTCTCTGTTGAAGCTCTCATGTTCTGAGATCTCAAGTAATGAAATTTTAATTCTTTTCTCTGCTGTGTTTATGGGTGGTGGTTGCTTTGCCTTCATCATCATATCTTATTGTTTCATATTTTCTACTGTGCTCAAGTTTCCCACAAGAGGAGAACGAGGAAAGGCCTTTTCCACCTGTGTCCCTCACATCCTCGTGGTGACCGTCTATCTCACTTCAGGTGCTGCTGTGTATATGAAGCCAACCTCCAGTTCACCCACAATTCAGGACATGATCAGTGTTGTGTTCTATTCTATAGTCCCTCCTTTCTTGAATCCTCTAATCTACAGTCTTAGAAATAAGCAGATAAAGGAGGCTATAAAAAAAGTTATGAGGAGAATGCTTTATTCAGGAAAACAATAGGATAATTATTTCAAGAAACTCTTATTTTAATGAGATGAGTTGAAAATGTCTCAAAGTTAAACTTTTTGCCTATTTAAAGACATAACATGAATTTTCAGGGACTGTCATTGCATTGTGTGTCAGCATAGTAACAACATGATTGCATTTTACTTTGAAATTTCCCCTTCAAAAAATGAACATTCTCTGATACCTGCCACACCACTGCAAAAATGTGTGTCTTTTGCCAAGTAACTCTGTTGCCATTTATCCTTCTTTAAACTTAGAGAGTCTTAGAAAATACAAACTATATGTTCACTTTCTTTGATCTTTTTGTGCACTTTTAAGAGTCAGAGAGTATCCTTCATTCATAATTTAGTTAAAATAAAATTATATTAAAGATTTTAGTCTGAGTAAAATGTATCTGAGGAACATGTGGCTGGTAACTAAAGTCAAAGATATTTCCCTGTATTTCATCATACGTAAGAACAAATTTTAAGTAAGAATTACTTTTACTTAATGTAAAGATAAATATTTACAAAATTATTAATCAGTAAGATATTTAGAAAGTTTAGGATTAAAACTTTGTTGGCAGGTTTTAAGTTTTCCATACAAAAAAATACCAAAATGAGATAAATACTTACTATTTCCACCTTATGATATGTTAAGATAATGAAACAATGAAATCATGTATTTATATTGTGTTTTTATATGTGTCTCATATATTAGGACCTATAACCCCTAGAGTAATCTTTGAATTAGGAGCAGGCCTCTTTAATGGCTGACAAATATTTTGCCATATTTGATAAATAAATTTCCAAAACATATTTATTTTTCACATAAAATCACTGAGATATTTCAGTTCAGTTTTGTAAATTGGGGCCATGATTGTCACTTGTTAAAATCAGCACCACCTCTTCTGCTTCTTCCAAGATTGATTTTATCACAGGGCACTGATATATTGTTAGTTAATGAATTATAATATTTGCACATTATGATATCATCTGCACACTTTTTTATTATATACCATTTGAATTATAATAAAAAATCATGCAGAGTATGTTCCATCATATATGAAAGTACATTTATACATTATATATCAGTAATTGTGAAATGTATTTTTGTTAAAATAGAAAATTGTAGGTGATATAAATATTACTAAAATAAAAATTAAAAACAACAGCAGCAACATAGTGCTTTATGACACAGCAAAGTGAATCCTAATGTAATCTATGGACTATAGTTAATAATAAAATTATAATAATATATTTTCATCTGTAATGACATAGGTACCACAGTAATGCAGGTGTAAATAATAGGGGGGAGTATGGGAATTCTGCATTTTCTGCATGTTTTTTTTTTTTTTTTTTTTTTTTTTGTAAACCTACAACTTCTCAAAAAAAAGGGCATGGGCAGATACCATATACATATATTAGTTGGTAAACAATCATAAATGTACAATTTAATTTGTACAGCAATGCCTTAAAGAAAATTGTGATCATTTCCTTTAGAATTTAGAAAGCTCATTTTGAAATATGTATTCAAACTAAATGGCATAACATTGTACACACATAATTATATAGCATGGCAATATATATAGCAATTATTAAAATAAAATGGGGAAATTAAAAAATACCATCGTATTTAAACAGTTTAAGATATGGCTCACTACAAGTCATAGAACAGCATAAAAAGTAAGAATTAATATAAGATTTGAGTATGTAATTTGCTAACGTGCCCAAATTGACATTCATATGACACTCTACCTTAAATGTGTGAAATATATTTTCTTTCCAAATAAATGTTGATAATTTACTAAATTATACAATATTCTGGGCCATAAGGAAGTCTACACAAAGTTCAAAATGCTGAAACTGTACAGAATGTGCTCTTTGACCTCAGGCATCAGAAGAATAGAGGGATATTGAAATCTCTGAGTCCAATTCTTCATATGTTTATTTCTCTTAGCCATTCTATTGGTTTGCTTTATGTATTTTGAAGCTTTCTGCTTTTTTCCTGTGCCAGTGTTGCATACTTTTATATCATCTTCATTAATTGACTCTTTTATCATTATGAAATAACATCTTTATGTTTGGTGTTTGCTCCAACATCTACATTTTCTGTTACTAACATTAGCAATACAACTCTTAAAAGTTTGTGTTAGCATATACATCTTCACATATCCTTTAATGTTTAAACTATTTGGGTGTTTATAGTAAAGTGAATTTCTTGAAGACAGGAAAGAATAGAGCCTTACTTTTTTTAATTTTTAATTTTATGAAAGTAATATATGTTTATTGTTATATATTCACTATACAAATAAAAGTTAGGAAAAAGATCTAAAAGGCTTACAACAAATACCAACATGTTACTAATTATTTTTCTAGTTTGTTTTCAATAAAGACATTTTCATAATTGTGATGGAACTATAAGTCCAGTTTTTTTTCAAAGTGTACAATCAATGGTATTTGGTATAATTACATAGTTGTGCATTCATCATTTATACCATCATTATAGCATTTTCATTATTTCAATAATAATAAAAAAATACAGACAAACAAGAAGATTCCTCACCTTTCAATCTATTTTCTCTGTTGTACATAGCTGTTTTTTCTGGCTATTCTTATACAATTATTTGTTTATTAAGCAGTTTTATTATGATATATTCACATACTATACGATCTATCCAAAGTATATAATCAATGGCTTTTTTTCCCCTAATGTCTTTTTTTAATATATATTTTAAAAGATGCTTAGATTACATAAATATTACACAAAAATTACAGGGATTCCCATGTTCCCCATCTCCCACACCTCCCATAACATCCCACATAAACATCTTTCATTAGTGTGGCTCACCACTTGCAATGGACATACACATCCTGGGGCTTTGCCACTAAGCATGGACCATAGCTGACATTGTAGACCACACTCTCTCCCACACAGATCCACATGTTATATGCTGATGTAAAATGGCCTATATCTGTCATCATAATGTCATTCAGGATAATTCCCAAGTCCGGAAAAAGCACCTGTGTTACAACTGCTTTTCCCTTCCCTGCCCCAAAAACATCCAGTGGCCACTGGCTCCACCTCACTGTTGTAATTTCTTCCATTGCTTGAATCACAATATGTCTACAACAGAGTACCATTAAGTCCACTCTAGTCCATAGCTCTTCCCCCAATCCTAAGGAGTTTGGGATGGTGAGTGCCAATAATGGGCTCAAATAAATGGGGCAGAAGAGCCATGTGAAAAGAATCTATGAATTGCCTAACCTTGTTATACTGGGGAGCATAAATTCCAAAGTAAGACCAATTGACAGGGTGCTGAATTACTGAGCTTTCTGCCCTGCTTATAGTTTCTGGATATAAATTGAGCCCTCAGGAGCCCTGCTATTTTAGGCACTGTTTGCTGTGGCAGTCAATGAGTTCCTGCTGAGACTTCATAAGCATAACCTCTGGAATGTCCTCCTGACTCACTTTGAAATCTCTTGCCATATAAACTCATTTGTATTTACCTGTTCACTCTTTTGATCAAGGTCTTTTTCCAGATGCATTGCTAGAATGTGCTTGGTAATAATCCCTCAGTGCCAGGGAGGATCATCCTCCCTTCCCAGGGGGAAGGTAGTGCTTTTATATGTTGAGTTTGGCTTGGAGAGAAGCCACATTTGAGCAACAAGGAAGCTTTCAGCAGGTAACTCTTAGGCAGTATAGAATACTAGGCTAAGTTTCAAATTCAAAAGAAAAGGTTTCTAAGTGCAAACATCAATATCAAGGCCATGGCATAATGGTCTGACTTCGTTCATTAGACATTGCCCTTGCACTTGAAGTATTCTTGCTGTCCTATTAGAAAATGTAGCAGAACTCCCCAGGATGGGAATTCAATATCCTTTCTGTTATTGCGTGCATCTCTACTCACCAAGACAATGTCCCATGAACACTTGAACATATTCATATACCTTAGAGACATGCCCCATGTAAACCCCTTCCCATGCATCCTACATCACAGACACCCTGCACTGGTGATACTCCCCTGCCAGTGCTGTGACACTTCTGTGATCCAAAACCTATCCAAGAATGAAGCCAACAAAATATCTGAATAAAATTAATACAAAAATGAAATAATTATTTTTAAAATAACCAATTAAACTCAAAAATTTTAAAACAATTAAAAAATAATTAAAAAGTTAGACTTTGTGTCTTTCATCACCATAAGATCTGTTGTCTTATATGTACAGTGACCTTTCCTTTCATACTTTCCCCCAGTGTCTTAGTTTTTTTATTTTATTTTCAATGAAGCTTTAGGATACATAAAAGTCACAGGAGAACAAAAGTGATTCCCATATACCCAACACCCTCTCCCTTTTTCCCTCTCCCTTTTTAATAATATTTTACATGTGGATAGTACATTTGCTACAGCTGATGTACAAACATTGAAGCAGTGCTACTAACCATGGTTAATGGTTGACATCCAGCTTTTTATTCATTCTATCACTTTATCTATGTCATTTGATTAGGGAGTGCAAGCAATTAACATTCAATGTTATTAATATAAAGGCATTGCTTACTTCATCCATTTTGTCCTTTGGCATTCTCCTGTTGTATTCTAATATTGTCTGTCTTTTACCCTTTAGTTTACCATTCCTAATAATCTTCATTTCTTCTCCAAGTCTCTCACTCTTTATTTTTCCTCTCAGACTACAGCACTCCCTTTAATAACTCTTGTAATTTTGGTCTTTTGGTGACATATTCTATGAGTTTCTCTTTGTCTGCAAAGGCTTTAAACCCACCCTCATTTTTTTTAACAAATCAGTTATATTGATACATATTAATAAGGCATACAATTCATCCAAAGTGTACAATCAATTGTATTTGGTATAGTCATGTAGTTGTGGGGTTCATCACTTCATCATTATTAGAGTATTTTCATTATTTAAATAATAATAATAATAAACAAAATACAGACAAACAAGAAAATTCCTTACCCCCCACTCTATGTCTCACCTGTTTTACATAGCTGCTATTTCTGGCTATTCTTGCACAAGTTTTTGTTTTTTTATTAAACAGTTTTATTGAGATATATTCATATATCTTATGCTTTGCCTAAAGTGTACCATCATTGGCCTTTAGCATAATCACAATATTGTACCTTCACCATCTCAAAAATTTCAGAACAATTTCATTACTCCAAATAGAAAGACTCCACATCTATGAGTATTCATTGCTCATCCCTACACAACCACCAATCTAATTTCATCTCTATAAATTGATCTATGCTTACACTGTACACAAATGGAATCATATAAAATGCAGCACTCTGTGTCTGGTCTCCTCCACTCAGTATGTTTCCTCCTTGTCTGATATTAAAATTTGTCGTATTTACCTACATTTGTTCATCTGCAAAGAAAAATGGTTTTATATATGCAATTTTACCCATATTTGTATTTTACATAATATATTTATATTTCACAAAATATATTTAGTACATAATAGTACATTCATACAGTATTTTTCCTTTTGTGTCTGGCTTGCTTCACTCAACATAGTGTCCTCCATGTTCATCCATGTTGTCATACATTTTATGACTTCAGTTCTTCTCACCACTGCATAATATTCTATCATGTGTATATACCAAAATTTGTTTATCCATTCATCAGTTGATGGATACCTAAGTTGTTTCCAAATTTTGGCTATCATGAATAACACTGCCATGAACATGGGTGTACAGATGTCTATTTGTGTAGCTGCTCTCAGTTCTTCTGGGTATATACCTACAATTTTATTGCCAGGTTCCAAGGTAAGTCTATATTCAACTTACTTAGGAACAGACAAACAGTCCTCCACAGTGCCTGTAGCATTCTACATTCCCACCAACAGTGAAAAAACATTCCTCTCTCTCCACATCCTCTCAAACAATTGCAGTTTTACAAATTTTAATAGTGACCTATTTAATAGGTGTTAAATTATATCTCATTGTAGTTTTGATTTGCATCGCTCTAATTGCTAGTGATGTTGAACACTTTCTCATGTGTTTCTTCTCCATTTCTATTTCATCCTTGGACAGTTGTCATTTCAAGTCTTTGCCCATTTTTAATTGGATAGTTTATTTTTTATTGTTGAGTTGTATGGTCTCCTTATATATCATGGGTATTATACCCTTATCAGATATGTGATTGGTCAATATTTTCTCCAATTGAATCTGCTGCTTTTTCACCCTTTTGACAATGTCCTTTGAGGTAAAAAAGTGTTGAATTTTGAGGAGGTCCTATTTATCTATTTTGTTGTTGTTGCTTGTGCTTTCAGTGTAAGGTTTAAAAAAACTACCACCTACCACAAGATCTGGAAAATGTTTTCCTACATTTTCTTCTATGAGTTTTATGGTTGTTGTTTTTATATTTAGGTCCTCAATCCATGTTGAGTTAATTTTTGTAAAAGGTGTGAAACTCATCCTCATTTCTGAAAGACAACTTTGCTAGATACAGAATTCTTGTCTCGCAGTTTTTCTCTTTTATTACATGTAGCAGTTTGATATGGTTTGTGAATTCCAAAAATAGATATTGGATTATGTTTGTAAACTGGTCTGTACCTGGGCATGGTTAAATTATGATAAGGGCTTTGATTGAGCCATATCAGTAGAGCATTGAGTCCCCACCCTTTGGTGGGTGGGGAATCACAGATAAAAGACATGGCAAAGGACAGAGTTCGGAGTCTTGAGCTGAAGCCTAGGAAATGAACACACAGGAGAAGAACACAGAGATATAGAGATGGCTCTTTAGACACAGCAGAAGCCCAGGGGAGAGAGACAAAGCCAGTCACCTGACAGTTTGCATCTGGCCTTGTGAAGACAGCAGGGCAGCTAGCCACAGAGAGAAACCAGCCCCAGGAAGAGAGGAACCCAGGAAGCCTGAACTCTTGGCAGAAGTCAGCAACCATCTTGTTCTAAAAGGTGGCAACAGAATTTGGTGAGGGAACTAACATGCTTTATGGCTTGGGAACTGTAAGCTTCTACCCCCAATAAATACCCTTTATAAAAGCCAACAAATTTCTGGGATTTTGCATCCACACCCCTTTGGCTAACACACTACCTTAAAAACATCATACCACTTTCTTCTCACCTCAACAGTCTCTGATGAGAGGTCGCCACTTAATCTTACTGAGGTTTCCCTTGTATATGACGCTTTGCTTTTCTCTTGTTGCTTTCAGAATTCTCACTTCATCTTTGATATTATTCATTCTGAACAGTAGGTGTCTCTGGGTAGGTCAGTTCAGATTTATTCTGTTTGGTGTGCATTGTACTCCTTGAATGTTGGTATTTATGTCTTTCATAAGAAAAGAAAACCAACAAAATGATTACCTACAAGGAACCAAGAATTATATTTGAATAAGATGTCTTATCTGCAATTTTAATATGAAACATCAATGAGACAATGTTGAAAAATTCTAAATGTAAAAAGATTATGACCCCAAATTTCTAAATTCAGCCAAGTTCTTGTTCATTAATGAAATCCAAATAAATATATATTTCTATAAGCATAGAGGGATTGAGAGGCTTGGTCGGTTGGTTTGGTTTTTAGTTTTATTATTATTATTATTACTGGAATAATGAAAATGCTCTAAAAATGATTGAAGTGGTGAATGCACAACTATGTGATTATACCGGTTACCATTGATTGTACAGCTTGGATGGATTTATGCTTTATTAATAAGTATCAAAACATTGATTTATTAATATAAACATTTAAATGTAAAAAATATATACACTTTGCCTTACCTAAGTAATACTTGTTTTAAACAAATTTCTTTAAGTTTGTAAGTTTTCACACCTTATTAACGTCTTGGCAAATTTTAATTTTTTCTTTTAGCTTCTCCAATCCAGAATGTAGCAAAGATTTTTTCTTACTATTTTTAGTTTCAGAGATTACATTATCAATACGAGGTATCAACAAGATGAAAGAAAAAGATCTACCCCCAAAAATGTGTTAGTAAAGAAAAATGAACTGCTCACTTATATAAAGAGTTCTTATTAAAATTTGATCTGTAATTTATATCATGCCTTTCCCCTTTGGAAAATCAATAGTTAGGACTCTAAAGGGAATATGCTTTTCTTCTTGATAAATCCCAGTCACTGCCAACCTAATAATGGGCACTCGTTTTACAACTAATTATTTTAAATCTTTAAAAAGAAATCTAAATTGTTTAAGAGTGACAATTTTGCTTATTTTCATGTTCTAAAATAAGAAACAAGAAAAGCTTTTACAGGAACTGTTTGTTAGACAAATTATACAATGAACTGTTGTTGCTTTTTTTTTTCTGTTAAGAAAAACTATTCTGGTAAAATAGTATTATATAATCAATTTGCAATAAATTTGAATTTTAATGATAGGTAAAGTTTAACATTATTTAATGTACTGAGGTAATGTTTACCCAAGCCAAACCTTGCCTCAGGCGTTTGCGGG